>CM019830.1:19827777-20082813 GCA_009763385.1 Coix lacryma-jobi var. lacryma-jobi | reverse complement strand
TCTATATGCACACCAGCTACATAGCTCTTCCAATTTGGATTACGAAAGAACATCCACCTACATGCTTCTTAAATTTGGGATTACATCACAGATAAGTAAGCTATGCACGAGCACGATAGCCAGATTTCAGATGTGGCATTACAAATGCCTTCTTCTGGCACAAAAAAAGGAGAAAATTACAGGATGAGATTTCATCCAATTCTACTTAATCCTAAAACAATTGGCAAATGTCCAATGCAAATGGGCCAGCAAATGCTCCAACCAAATGAATACCTTCATCAGTTAAAGGCAGCCAGGCCCCTAGAGAAACCAGCAATCAGTGGTCATGATGTAGCAACATTAGGCTTCAGAGTTTTTTTCAGCTTTGAGGGGCCAGGTCTAGTTCGACTTCTGTTACGTTCTGCCTTGATGGATGCAATCACAGCATCTGCCCCAGGACCAAGGCCTTTCCTGCCAACTAATTTCACCCCCAGTTTTTGACAGAGGAAGTGCAACCTCATGTCATCGCCTCCTCTGACCTCCCTTAACTCCATAGCTTGCTGTCGTGATAGCAATGTGTAAACATAAAGCTGTTGCTGCTGGTTAAAGTGTGACTGGAGCTGCTGAAACAACAATTTGTTTGAGTGGTTCTGTTCTGTCTTTACCCCTTCAGTTGCATTTTTCTTTCGTGCCGCACCTAATTCCACCTTTAGAATAGCTGGGGATTTCGGATCAGAAGCTTTTCCTCCAAAAATAATGGAGAAGCTTCCAAACTCCAAATCTGGTTGCCTAAACAAGTCCGTTAATATAGCAGCACAAGCCTGTGTGTTTGTTGATGGACTTTTTTCTACTTTACTCATTGCCGCCCTGGCATTGGCATGCATTGTGATGTTAGCAGCCTCCCGCAAACCACTGATAAAAGCACCATGCATTGTTGCTGGATAACGCCTCGTGGTAGCCTCACCAGCAAAGAAAAGACGGCCATCACCAACACTTTCAGCTAATATGTCATAGTCATCTCCAGAGCCCCCTACAGCAACATGAGAGTATGAACCTAGACTGAACGAGTCAGTGCCCCATCTAGTGCAAACACTCTGTAGAGGGTCTGGCACCTCAATCCCTTGTGGTTCATAGATACCTGTGGACACAACAAAATCCCAAGCATTTAATCAGGCAGGTCCATTATATGACATCAATGTCACTGTATATGATTTAGTTAGGATTTATATGGAAGCAAATATACACAAAATGTCTTAAAAGTAACTCATGACTTCATCAGAGGAGCACAATTCGATATTATAGAAATGTCTTAAAAGTAACTCATGACTCATAGAACAACGCAAAGCTTTTTTTGTTGCTGAAGGAGCACAATTTTGATTATAGAAATTATGTTCTCACCTCTACCTCTAAGTATCTGAGAAGCAAATATAACACACAATGTCTTAAAAGTAACTCATGACTCATAGAACAACGCAAAGCTTTTTTTGTTGCTGAAGGAGCACAATTTTGATTATAGAAATTATGTTCTCACCTCTTAGTATCTGGAGAACTGAGCTGACAGCATCAGTTGGTGGCATGGTTTCAAAATTGTGGGCAGCTTCACCAGCAACCAAAGCCATCAACAATGGACCACCAGCCACTGTTGCATAGCTATAGAATAGAAAGAACTCCCCACGTCGCCTTGGATCTTCAACCAGGTGCCCGAAGGTATCAAGGTCAGTACTCCAGAAAACATGTGGAAACAGCATTGATACCTTGTTCAACAATCCGAAGCCAAGCCTCTTGATACTATCAAGCTTCCTCTGTGGTAACTCAGGTACAAACTTGATGCCTCCATTTTTCAGAACCCCAAGTGGAACTGTGCACAATGCCATGTCCCCTTCATACACCTGCCCTCCATTGACAACCACCTGCACCCCATCCCCTCCATACCTTATAGTGTGCACCGTCCTCTCGTAAACAATTGGTAGATTCTCTGCCAGGGCCTGCACAAGTTTGCCATTGCCACCAGGCAAGAAGCAGTGATCCCCACCCATGTCATATGGATCATCCTGGTCCCAGAACGCAAGGCTTAGTTAGACCAATCAATCCTGCATTGGCATACTCAAGATTTGCGAGATGCCAATTGAACAAGCTCATCTCCTCCTGTGTAGCGACGCCCCCATCAGCTTGGCGCAATGTCTCTAGAGCTGCCCCGAGTGAAACATTCACTGCCACCTCTCCCATGGATGCCCGCAGGTTGCTTGACTTGTCAAGAAGCTTGTTAAATGTAATCTCCACTTTCTTATCCACCTCTGGATCAACTGATGATCCATCAGGCCGGTAGAGTGGACACTTGTCTCTAATTTTGTGCATTGGCAAGCCGAGTTGCTTCGCCACAATTCCTAGCGGGTTCCCAAATGTCCCTGTAAGCACGCTGCCGCCTAGGTCAGCAGCAGCCAAGCGCCCACCACCTTCCATCTTCTTCGTGTACACACGACCACCGCACCTTTTGCGACCTTCCAGGACGATCACTTTGAACCCGAACGCCACCAGCTGCCGTGCCGCAGCTAGCCCAGCAAGGCCAGCGCCTACCACGACGACGGTGATGGGTCTCGTGGGCTCCTTGGGGATTCGCTCTTTGATGGCTGGGGCGACGCCGAAATTGACGTAGCTATTTGAGACGAGGAAGGAGTAGGCGGCGGTGAGGAGGTGCTCGCAATGGGGAGGGATGAGCGTCGCGAAGGGCTCCTTGGCCAGCCAGGAATTGTACGTCTCGCGCCACCGGCAGAGGAGATGGTTGCGGATGAGGATGTAATTGACCTGCTCGATGCCGCCCACGTCGGATACAACGCCCGCCTCTATCTCCTCGTCAGTGAGCGAGTCCGCCGGGAAGCCGGCGGTGAGAGCAGTGACGGCCTCCGCGGTCGGCTCCCGGTTGATCACTATGATATCGTCGGCGGCGGAGGCGGTGGGAGGTGGCTGCGAGGGGGCCACGGGAGAGGGGGCGGAGGCCCCGGAGGGTACTTTGCGGCGGAATCCAGTGCGCTTGCGCTTGTTGGGGAAGGCAGGATGGGGGAGGACAAGGATGGGGTTCGGTGACGGGGTGGAGCTAGGATCTGGAGCAAGGGAGGCGACGAGGGGGAGGGGAGCGTAAGGTGGCGCCTGCTCGGACATGTTCGCCGGCAGCGAGGGGCTGGGGCGGCGGCGGCACCTGCTCGATGAATAGGAGATTAGCCGGGGCCGCCGCCGTGTAGGTGCAGGCGAAGCATGGGGGTAAAACGTAATAGCGTACCTTTTCCGCCTTCAGGCTAAGGATACGTAAATTCTGAATTACGTCTTCGATTGTAAAGTTCAGTCATCCAAGGAGGTTCAAAAGAGATAGTGTGGGCATCACTTCATTCAAGCCCTGACTTACTGACTTACTGTTAGCACATACTTCCTCCGTATAAGAAGAGTCGTTTTGGGCAACGACACGGTCTCCAAAATATAATTTTAACTCCTCCTTTTATAAAAAATATTTATTGGAAAATGATATATGTATACTTTTATGAAAATATTATCAATATAAATCTATTCATATAGCTTTTACATTTTAAAACTCAATAACTTAAAAGTTATTCATGATTTATATTTTTATGTTTGACTAAAACCTTGTCCAAAACGACTTCCTTTTCTTTTCTTCTTATACGGAGGGAGTAATTCAACGGAAACTAGGGAAATCCTACAGAGGAAGTTTCGACAAGTAATCTGGGAACAACATATCCATGCATGATTGCAGAAAGAGTAGTTCTTGTATAATTATTACTTCGACAAGCAAATCTGAAGATATATACACATTGATCACCATCAAGTGACCCTTCTCCAGTTCAAAGAACAAATCAACGTGCAAGTGATTCTGGCATGTTGAATTGGCCAGGGCAGACTACAAGTAATACTGACAGCGGTACACTCAACAACTACATTGCGGCAATACTCTTGTTGACAGAAGCATGAGCCCTCCTCAACATTGTAACTTCGCTACTATTGGTGCGGGGTGGTTTGACATGATTCTGTAGACTATGTCTGGACGAGAAGGGATCCATGAAGACACCAAAGAACGAGATAAGGGGATCTGCGCGTGCACCGTCGATGGAAAGCTTCAGGTACCGAGATTCAATGACTGGAAACAGTAGCAGCCTCTTGTACCCAATTGTTGTGCCCTCAACAATGGTTTGCCACAGTTCATCTATGAGGATAGCCACATGAAACTCAATAACACGCTGCCCCAGTTGTATAGGCTCCTGGAGTTGGAGCATGTTGAAGGAAGTAGATTGCCCAAGGTCGAAGATCATTTCCCAGTTGGTTTGCCCTTCCTGCGGAGCCCAGTAGGAGTATATATTGTCTTCAAGCACTTTGGATGGTGCAAACTGCAGATTATCTTGCCCACCACGCACACTATTTGCTGTGACAGTGGCATTGGCAGCAAAGTTTTGAGAGAAAATTGCATGCCGAATCTCAGTGAATTCCTGAAGGACTTGTATGTCTTCATTGGCAATGAGGCCAGATGAATTAGGAGGGACATTCAAAATGAGGAGACAGTTTCTACCAACTGATTTGTAGTATATGTCAAGCAGAGTTGTCGCATTTTTTGGTTTCTCCGAGGCATGCCAGAACCAACCTGGTCTGATGGAAACATCACATTCTGCAGGAACCCAGTCTTGCCCAAAAGGATCTCCACTGCGTGAGTATCTGGCGATAAACTTAGCATTTTTTAATCAGATTTTTTTGAAAAGAAGCTGGTAGGTTAAACTACCGGCTATGTATTAATAAAGGGGTAAATACATAGATACAAAACCAACAAGGAGTCAAGCACACATACACCACCACCATCACCCACCCGCAGCACGAAACCAAAAATACTGAAAAACAACTAGAACGAAAGCCACCAGCGAAACCACAACCGCAATGGCAAACAAGAGCTGCTCTGCCCGCCGCAGCAACAACCACCAGGGGCGGTTCAACGAAGAGAAATAAAAGCAGTGTGTTCATCAATAGCAAACAACCTGTACTCATATAAATTCTATTGGATGTCTCTCAAGAGACAATAACAAACAAATCTTCTCTTTCATCAAACAACACTCAATGTAGAATCTTGAAGTTCGTTGAGTTACCATATGAGATGTCACATGTAAATTTGTCATGGCTAATGCCATCACACAGAACTATACTAAGTTACTAACAAAGGTTAACTAGAGTTTCAGTGAATTCTAAATAAATAAATTATATGACTAAATAAGTTGGTACAGACATTGCATTAGACACTTTCTGACACACAGCCACCTCTAAGTAATGTTGTACACACTAACCATGTAACAATGGTCCAAATGCATAAAGCATCATTCTTGTCTTCAAATAGAAGAAAACTACAATGTTTATCTATTTGTCGGGAACTTAGATAAGGGGTACCCTTATACCTCGATTAAAAAACTAAATCTCGACAAAACCACTATCATCCCTCGGCCCTAATTTCCAAAACCAGCCCAAATGCCAATCCATACTAGGTCGGCCCACGAACGGGTCTCGACGGCTCAGTCTGCGTCACCCTCAAGGAGTCCATTCGGGGTACCCCTCGATTACGGGAATTTCCCGAGCGAACGAGGCACTCCTCGAGCGCGCCTCGAGTACCCCTCGAGAGGCACCCCTGGAGTACTCCTCAGGCACCCCTCGAGTACCCCTCGAGAGGCACCCCTCGAGTACTCCTCAGACACCCCTCGAGAGGCACCCCTCGAGTACTCCTCAGGCACCCCTCCAGAGGCACCCCTTGAGTACTCCTCAGGCACCCCTCGAGAGGCACCCCTTGAATACTCCTCAGGCACCCCTCGAGTACTCCTCAGGCACCCCTCGAGCACCTACTCCCTATACGACTCCAGGAGCATTGAATGCACTCTACTTGCTCCCGTCTAAATCGCATGGCTACAACAGATACCACAATGAGTCGTACCCAGGTCAAATCCAACTTCTACCGCCCATACCCGGGAAATGAGCAAATCGTACTGCATTGCTACGCCATACTGCGCAATGTGCCTCGTCAGGCACCCCCTCGAGACGCAATAGTCAACATATTTCCCGTATTTTCCGAGACTCGACCTTACCCGAACGAGCCTCGACCGCCTCGACCACCTCCTCGAGCAAAGCTTCGTCAAGAACAGTCAGCTCTTCAACAACTCCCGACGCGACGTCTCCGGCATCTCGCGCTCCCGCACATGGGCGTCGTCTTTCATCAGCGTCAACCACAACATCACGAAGCACGTCGCTACAGGACGCATCCCGTCGATGCACGCCGCTACAGCAACACCGACATGATCGGCATCGCGTCCCCAACGTCATTGCCTGCGCAAGCCCTAGGACTCATGTACCCCTGTGCCTCCTCTTCGCCTATAAAAGGGGACGCCATGGATAGGAAAGGGAGGTTCCAAGACATCCCAACACTTAGACTCTCAAGCTCTCAAGCTCATAGGGACCCACCGTATCCTAGGACTCCAGAGCCCGATTCTCTAAGTTCTAGCCTCTTCCATCCCCCCCCCCCTCTCTCGCACGCTTGTATTCGTCCTTGTACAAGCACTTCAGTGCAAGATAATACAAACTCCTCACCCCCGTTGGACGTAGGGCCTTCTCTTGTCCGAACCAGGATAAAACGCTTGTGTTCTTCTTGCATCACCATCCAGATAACGGAGCACGCAATCACAAATTCACTCGTTGGTGTTGACCCCCGGGGTCGAAACACCGACACTATTCACAATATTGTTGTTATCTAATTTTGCAAGGGTATGCTCGAATAAGTCATCATTTGCAATCAGAAAAGATAGTACCATGCTTCAGATTAAAGGTTAGTAACTTTGGAGTGGGTTCAAAGCTCCAAATAAATATGCAGTCATAGCTGAAATAATCACTGTGTCGATCTAAAAGGCTATGTCTTTCAAACACATAAAATTTTCTCTCCGATGAGAACATCATATTTTTAAGACATGTGGGCCAGGATGACATATCTCCAATTTTGCAAAATTATAATGGCATGGTTCAAATTTTCCCTATTTGTAAATAAAAGGAATAGCTAGCTAGAGTTCTCATCCATGCTAGAATCTTGATAGGTAAATAGTATAGCTTGTCTGATACTAAGCAGAGAAACGACAAGACAAAACTAATGGTCATTGCGTTACTTACTCAGCAGTGGTATGCCCAATTGTCACGGAACTCTTGTTGAAGGGAGACCAGCAAGTATAGCCTGCGACTCCTGCCTCATCTCCCACCCATCTAGTGTCTGGTCCAGCATCTGAGAAGATAACTACCCTTTGCTGTAGCTGATGTATAAGTGAAAACCAGGAATCAAACATATAATCCATCTTCTTGGCGTCGCCCTTTGCACCATCAAGCCAAACTTCCTCTACATCTCCATACCTGCATATTTCAAAGCAGAACTTTAGATTATCCTAAATACAGAAAATATATAACTGAGTGTGCACTATGATGAGTCATGACTATAAAGTATATGAATGAATGCTGCCCAAATACTACTACTAAGGAATCTGCAACGTACTAATTTTTTTTCAATGTCTCTAAGAATGCAAAGTAATACATGCAGTAAACCGCTAATCAAGAAGGATTAGCCACAAGAAAAGCCAACACAGTTAATCACTGATGGCCCATCAGTGAGTGATGGCTTCCAAATCAAAGATGTCATCAAGGAAGTAGACCAGTTAGCTGCTACTGAACAAGAAATTTGCAGTTCCGTCAAGTTAGTGCCGAAATTTGCTAAATCAAGATCAATCTTCACATCTTCTGCATCGCAAAATTCAGAACTTCATCTGCAAAAGCTTCAATGACAATCATATAAGCAACCATCAGCAAACCTGGTCAGCAGTTCCGTCATCTGTCCCAAGTAATGCTCGTTGTACGCGATGGTGTCCCCGTACACCGGCTCGTGGCGGTCCCACGGAGAGAGGTACAGCCCCAGCCCCAGCCCCTCCGCGCGCGCGGCTGCGGCGAGCTCGGCGACGACGTCCCCATCCCCGCCCCGCCACGGCGAGGCGGACACCGAGTAGTTGGTCAGTGCCGACGGCCAGAGGCAGAAACCATCGTGGTGCTTGGCCGTGAGCACGACGCGGCCGAACCCTCCCTGCGCCGCGACGCGCGCCCACTGGCCCGCGTCGAGTGCCGAGGGAGAGAACACGGAGGGGTCGGCGCGGCCGGTGCCCCACTCGGAGTCCGTGAAGGTATTGGGCCCGAAGTGAAGGAAGAACGCCATCTCGGAGAGCTGCCACCGGAGCTGCGCGTAGGACGGGACGGGCAGGACCGGGAGAGGTGGCGGCGTCGCGGCCGAGGAGGCGGTGACGCCATGGGCGCATAGGAGTAGGTGGTGGGCGAGCAGCAGAGGAAGAAGTGCTGCCATTTTCGTCAGAAAGGGGCGTGCAGTATGACTTTCAGAGTCAACTGCTTTTTCTGTCACGGAATTGGAAAAGAAGACGGTAACGGCGTACTACGAATGAATTCATTATTTTTTTGTGAAAATTTTCATTAAAATCAAACAAGAGATAAAAGTGTTTGAAAGGGGAATTATAAATGAATTTATGAAGATTAAATAAGAGAAACTGCTTTTAAAGGGAAATGGGCTATTTTTTTTTGGAAGTGCATATAATCTTGGGAAACAAACATAATGGTCTATTTGGTGGTCCGAGTACAACCTAGCATGAGATACAAGCTCAAGTTGCTTTGTTTTTTTTTTTTTTTTGGGGGGGGGGGGGGTTGGTCTCGCGTACAACCCATCCCACCGATTAGCTCGTGGGAAACAAATCAAGAAAAGAATATGTGTGGTTTAGCGGATCATTTTTACGGCTGATTTTAGGTGTTTAATAGTATTCTGTAAAAGAGAATAAGCCGAACACGACTGATAACTCAGAGGAACGGAACGATTGACTTACATGAGAGAGATAAGGACGATACGTGGAAACACAGACAAAGAGCATCTCCAAGTGTTTGCCAAAACTTGGTATTTGGCAACTCAAAAAACTAGATAGCAAGTCGATTTGTTTGTCATCTCCAAGTGTTTGCCAAATAGACTTGCCAAACCAAAAAAAAGGGCCCACCTCCAACTACCGTACGTCTCCCTACGCGCGCCGCCTCGATCTTCTTTCTTCTTCTTCGTCGTGCGTTCGAGACGAGGAAGAGCTCCCTCGAGGATTCCAGCAGGAAGGACCTAGTCGCTCTCAGCTGCGCGTCGTCGTCGTCGTCAGTGGTGGCGAGAGCGGGTAGCGGAGCGCCGAAGGTGACGGGCTCCAGGCGCGGCTCCGGGTCATCGGCGAAGCTGAAGAAGGCGCCGACCACGTCTCTCGACTCGAGGTAGAAGAACACCCCCCCCCGCACGGCAGCCATGTCAGTGATCACCGCGATCGGTGTGGGGCCGCCGGGGACGGCCTCGACGATGCCCATGTCGTAGGACTGCTTCACCCAGTGGCGGAGCCAGAAATTTTATATAAGGTATGCCGAACCAAAAAATTTATATGAAAATCGATAAAAACCATATAGCAACTTGGTAAAATTTTATAAAAATTGCCCAATAATTCGATACATAAATACTAAATGACATAATAAACTTTGTGTCTATTTGTTTTTACTAGGTTAACTGATAGGGCAAAGGTTTTCTAGGCCACCAAATCTATCATCTTGTCTCGTGATATCAATATAGGTATCAAGTTGTAATTCTAGCTTTAGAGTTGGCTCGTTAGGGTTAGGGATTTGGGACTAATAAAGGGAAAGAGCGGAACGGATCAAGTTCTCACTAGCTGAGGGTTGCGGCAAAGGCCGCAAGGGCAGCTTGGCGGGGGCGATCGACCGAAGGTGGGTTGTTGGGGCGAAGCTAGCTACCAGTTGGGGCCGGCCACCGGGAGACGAGGCGTCGGGGCAGAGTCGGAGTGTGTTGGCCTCTCAATACCAGGCAAGAGCCGGGTGTCGTGCGCCACCGAGAGGAGTGGGCAAACCAGCGAGGGTCAAGAGATAGCTGGGCAAGCCAGTAGGTAAGGCTAGACGAAAAACTCGAAGCTCGTTAGCTCGCTCGGCTCGGCTCGTTATGCTAACGAGCCGAGTTGAGCCAAGATTTTAGCTCATTAGCTATAACAAGCTAACTGGAGCCAACTCGCGAGCCAAGTTTCTAAGAAAAAAGCAACGGATCTTATATAAATTTTGTATTACTTTGTATCTTATATTTTATAATTGGTTAATAACTAGTCTAGACCCTATAAATTTGTGATTATTATGACTTTATCATTTTATTTCTAATGAATATATGGTATAATAATCTTATATGTTATTATACATGTATATATGTTAACATTTACTAATTTTTAGTTCGATTAAGGTTGTTGGATGTGTTATTTTTATATTATTACTATTATCAAGCTTTAGATAAATATAAATATTATATTTTGTATACTTTTTATACCTGGCTCGTGAGCTTAACGAGCTAGCTCGAGCTTTTAACGAGCCGAGCCGAGCTGACGTTCTGCCTCGTTATCTTAACGAGCCAGAACAAGCCGAGCTAAGCCGAGCTAGCTCGGCTCAATATCCAACCTTACCAACAGGGGAGCGGCTGAGCGGGTGCAGCGCATGCGAGTCGCCTCCCGTGTTTCCTCGCACAAGGTAGCGACCAAGCAGGTGCGAGAGGGAAGCGAATGATTTTTTTTCTTTTTTTTTTACAGAATACATGTAAGTTTGTTGGGCTAGGCCTAGGGTATGCCATGCCATACCCGTGTAACCAACTAGATCCGCCTATGGCTTCACCCAACCGGCGCCGCCGCCGTCTCTGATTCGGGCCGCGGGAGGCCTCGCCGCGGGATAGAACGCGTTTGCGCCGCGCGGAAAGCTGCACGCGCGGGGATGGAATTTGGCAACCCACTCAATTTGTCAAATGAAGATGACGAACTGTTGGAGAGGATTTTTTCCACTTTTTGCCAAATAATTGAGGATAGCAAGTGGGATGACAAACACTTGGAGATGGTCTCTTAATCCACCAACTAAACTTTAGATCTAATCATTTAAATGTGTAAAGTAAAATTGAACTGATATTTAATTTCTAACTCAACTAGTCATTTGTCCATTAGTTAGCAAAAGTAGATTAATATGAACTAAAAGATGAAAGCCTATGTTTATAGAACCTTTTTACTTTTAGTTCACTTTTAATCAATGTATCCAAATATACTAGACCAAAAGTGGTACTCCCCTCCATACTCGTAAAATATGTCGTTTTGGACAAGATTTATGTCAAACATTGTGAATATAAATCATCAATGACTTTTTAATTGTTGAGTTTGCAAATGTAAAAATTATATGAATAGATTTGTCTTGAAAAATACTTTCATAAAAGTATATATATATTATATAAATTTTTCTATAAATATTTTTTATAAAAAGTAAGAGATCAAAGTTGTATTTTAGAGACCGTGTCACTGTCCTAAATAATATGTTTTACAAGTACGGAGGGAGTATACTTAAATTTTAGCATATCTAAATTTAAAGTTTTAGTGTTCGAAACCTAGCTAAGATAATACTCCTGTTCAGCCGATAGTTTCTACGGCTAAAAAACACTGTTTTAGCTAATTTATACTTCCTCCGTTTCTAAATAACTGTCTCTAGAAATCCGTGTTTCCCTCACAGACATGTTTTCCGGATAACTGTCTCTAGAACTCTGTGTTTCCCTCACAGACATGTTTTCCGGCTTGATTAAAAAGTGACGGAGAGAGTACGAGAGAAAACACCGCTTCACGTTTGAAAATAAGATCGATTCTGATCGGCAAGCTACGAATCAAATAGCCAAGATCATGCCAACCAACCAACGTCTTGCAAGCAGCATGGCGGCACAGTCTGGTGGCCACAGTCTGGCCAGAGGAGGCCTGACCGGTGACCGAACTGTGGTGAGCGATGACCGGTGACCTCAAGAGTCAAGACGCGATGAAGTGCAATACTGGCGTAGAGGTTCGACTTGGTGGACATACACTCCGCTCGTGCGTGGGGCATACAGACGAACACCTCACGGGGAGTCGGGGACAACCAGACCACTCATCACTCGTCGCACCCCTCTCCACTCTACTCCGGAAGCTTCCCGCCGAAAGAATGTGCGGGTGCGCGGCCCTCGTCGCCGGAGGCCGGCTGCCACCGCCCGCCCTCCCCCGCCGGCTCCGCCGCCGCCGAGGGAGCTCCGTCCGGGCAGAGGTCTCGCCAGGTGGCGAGCCCCAGCGCCAGCAGAAGAAGGTCGCCGTCGCGGGCGCCGGCTGGGCCGGACTTGCCGCCGCGCACCACCTCGTCAAACAGGTTGGCCTCGCGCTCGCGGGAATGCTGCTGTCGTGTGAATTGTAGCTCGTGCATTCATATACTTGTAAGCGTGACGACTATGTGCAAGTTACAACCTGTTCTGATGACGATCAGGGGTACGATGTCACGCTTCTCGCCGCGGAGAGCGGCCCGACCGAGGAGGTTGGCCTCAGAGGTATCGTCAACCTTCAGTATACGATTTTCCCTAGTCTATATGTTTCAGTTCGGTGCCAGTTTTGTTTCAGTAATTCGCTCATCGTGGCGCTGCACATAGGATTCTGGTATCCGTACCGCAACATCTTCGCTTTAGTCGATGAGCTGGGGATATCGCCTTTCACGGGCTGGAACAAAGCGGCCTACTATTCTGCCGAGGGCCTTGCTGTAATTTTTTCTCTGCTTTTATTTTGTGCGCTCACATGCTTCTATGCATTGCTGCAATGGATTATCTAATTGAATTGATTTTTTTCTATTTCTTTTTTGGTGGATTTATTACTCTGTAGCAAGTGTCATATTTTTTTGCACGGGATTATTGTGTCTGGATTTAATAGATCTTCTATATGCTAATACCCCCTCCCTCCTGAATCCTGATTAACTTTAAATTGTTATTGTTACCTTGTAGGTCGAATTCCCCATATTTCATAACCAGCCCCGATTACCAGCTCCCTTTGGAGTCTTTGCATATCCAGAAGTAAGTTGTCCTTAGATTGGTTATCTGTTTATCTGATTCTAAATTAGTAATAATAGCCCGAATTATCTTTGCAGTTCCCTAATCTTCCTTTGATTGATAGGCTGACATCAATTCCTGTCATAGCTGCAGGTATGGGTGTTCAACTGTTAAACTTCTGTTAAAAATCAGCTCACTCGCTAACCATTTATGTGTTGCTTTGGTCCAGTCATTGACTTTGACAACACTGACACTGCTTGGAGGAAATATGATGCAAGTAAGGACTAAGGAAGTTTCATTGTCTATCCAGTTAGGTCGGACTAGAGTACGTGTCACTTACCACATGTCTTCACAATGAGTTATCTTTCTCAAATTATTGTTAGTATATCTTCCTCTGTAGTGACTGCAAAAGAGCTTTTTAAGATGTATGGTTGCTCTCAAAGGCTCTACAAGGAAGTCTTTGAGCCAGCTATTCAGGCTGCCATGTTTGCTCCTGGTGAGCAATGTAGTGCAGCTGCAACACTGGGGATGTTGTATTATTATATGCTGTCTCATCAGGTTCTATGCTCTTCTACATTATAAATGATCATATTTATTTTTCTGAAGATAATACTTTCTTAAATGAACCTTTATTATCTCTTTGTACGTTTATGCCGTGGGTTTAAACTTTTTATAAATGAATGCCCTATTTTGCAGGAAAATTCTGACTTCTTGCTGTGCCGTGGTGAAGTAGAAGAAAGAATTTTCTCTCCTTGGCTGCAATCATTGGAGCTTAAAGGCTTAAAATTTGTACAAAACAAAGTTCCAACAAGTTTGACTACAGATGCGGATAGTGGATGCATCTCTGCTGTTGTCTGTGGTGATGATGTATATAAGGCAGACGCATTTGTTTCAGCCATGGGACTCTCTTCTCTACAATCCATCGTCAAAAACAGGTAACACCGTATGTGGTCACACATGTGTCTTGGGTCAGTTTTGCCTTACCTCACTACATTCAATGTTGGAAGCCAAGAATGGTAAGAAAATATAATCTTGTAGCACTTAGAAGGAGCCATAAGTTTGACAACCTGAATTCTACAATTAATTTATGTGCTTTTCTGGCATGTAAAGTCCATTCCTATGGTCTGATCAAGAATTCAGGAATCTTCTTCACCTATCTACAGTTGATGTGATCTCTATAAAATTATGGTTTGATAAAAAGGTAAGCCAGTACGCAGTCGGTCTGATTACTGGTCAGACATTGTCCCTCGATATAATTTTATGATATCCATTTACAGATCACAATTCCAAAGGCTGCCAATTTATGTTCTGGTTTTGATGATTCGCCTGGCTGGACATTCTTTGACCTTACCTCAATATATGATGATTATTATGAAGAATCAATAACAATCGTGGAGGCTGAATGTGTATGTTCAGCCACCTTTATCCATTTGAAAATATACATCATTTTCAGCCAGGATGTACTTACTCTCGCAACTTATGTTCCCAGTATAATGCAAGCCATCTGGTACCTGTAAATGATGATGATATTGTCTCTGAAGCTTCATCACGTCTTATCAAATGCATACAAGATTTTGAGGGTGCTACTGTGATAAGATATTCCATCAGAAGATCTCCTAGTTCTGTAATCAATTTTCTTCCAGGTGAATTGAGATCATAATATTATTTCAATGTAAATGCTTAAAGGACAACTATCTTGATAGCTTCCTGTATATAATAATAAACAAGTGGTTGTTAACTGTTATATATAATTTGTAATGCTATACTCTAGATCATTTCAGTGCATATTGTCCTATTGAATGTAGTTGTAAACTAATGCTGTGAATCTGTGATAAGGATCGAGAATAATAATAATAAAATTCTACTTTTGTAGCATATGTACATCTCAGTGCTAACTGCTAAGTTTAGAAATGTGCTGTGTCAGAATAATATTTAATTTGATACACGGGAAATGCATTACTTGCAGGCTCCTACAAGTACATGCTCAGAGGATCAACTTCCTTTCCAAATTTGTTTGTTGCTGGTGATTGGATTGTCAACCGACATGGGTCCTTTCTAAAGTGAGGCATAACATTTCAAAAAAAAAAAACAAATTCAGAGTGATAACAAACAGTTGTATTTATGGAGGTTCATATTTTCTGATGCTAGGAGAAAGCATATGTGACTGGACTTGAAGCTGCTAATAGGGTGGTAGACTATTTGACACTGGGGACTTTGCCAAAATAATTGCAGTTGAAGGAGATGAGCCTCATATAGAGACATTCCGTAGTCTCAACAGAAGAGCAATGAACTGAAGTCACAGATTCCATTCTCAGAATTCTTTCTCCAATAATTTGACTGGGATATTTTCCTATGTCTGTTGACCAATGCCCATTGTTGTAGGGCCCATAAATATGTAAAAGGTCAGCCAGTTCTCATTTTATTTGCTTTATATATTTTAAAAAACAAAATACTCTCTTCAATTAGAAATGTATATCATCTAGCCTTTTCAACTTTCATGTAAATGTAAGTCACCCTAGAACTTCTATGCATACTTTACCCTTTTCTTCCCTCTTTGCCCCTTGCTTAATAAATGCTACTACTCTCACAAATAAATGAGTCATCTTGTCCAATGCAGTATAAATGAAGAGCATTGTGGTAATTTAATCTACTTTCTTAATCCTTGTGCGCAAGTATAAAACGATCTACATTTGGAATTTGAGGGAGTATGTTTCTTCTGTTGTGTGCATTTGCCAGCTAGTGCCCAGCCTTTGGTGATCATGTGGTCCTCGTTACTTTTGTGAAAGACTGAATGCATAGTCTAAAAAGGCTATATAGTATTCTATTCAAAAAGAAGAAAATGCGGATTGAGGGCACCAGTGATTTTTTTATACACAGCAGCATATGCAACCTATATGGATTCATTCAATGGAAATATGGAATGAATACGTAAAATTATGTATGTGATGTTAACAGTGTTAGCTAATTTTCTGATGGTTTTCAGCTGCTTCAGGTGAACAATACCTAACAGAGATTATGTCATCCTATATTCCTGTATTTGTTATTTCTGCTGACCCTGCAATAGCATTTACATGTTCATATGCTGCACACATTATGGTTTACCATGGACTTTGTAATTTTGTTCAAGCATGTGTTTTTCTTTACTGATCCTAACTTTGAACATAATTATTTTAAAGCTTCACAAATGTACCGTTAGTGAAATTTGCTTGCAGCAGGATTAGTGCTAGTTTTCGGTTAGGCTATATACCTTTTGCATATCTATGATTCCATGAAGCCTGAGCATTTTCTTTTTTTGGAAGTAAACTGAACATTTTTTCGCTTGTTGCATATTCGGTTAAGAATAACTGTACATATTAGTCTCGGATCATAACTGCAGGAGCAACTTGTTCTAAGCTAAACCCTTGCATTGTTGCTTGTACTTGCCATATTTGTTGAACATATATATACAAACCCTTCCATCATGAGAACAGAGAGTTTCCTCAGGTATAACTTCCTTCCTCATCATTTCTACAAACTCTTCATAGTCGATTCTCCCATCCTGTGAATTCATAGGAGGCGATTGTTAAATCTATGTGAATGGATTGGTTAGCAGCAAGAATGTGCTCACCTTGTCTTTGTCAACTTCATCCAGTACTCTTTTAATGCTTGCTTCATCACCCACTCCATATGCCGCCATGGCTTGTTCCAGTTCGTCTCTTGTTATGTACCTGTGGTTGTTATGTATGTATCTCGCATATTAAACCTTTTTATTTTCGTAATCGAATTTAACCAAGCAAAACGATGTAATTGAGCATTGTTATTTTGTTATATTATGAACAATTTGAGTAGCATGTAATTTTATTTTACAAGTAATGGCATTGTTCAAGCTGTATAGGTTTTCGTTTTGGTGATGCATGGAAAGTATATTGCTTTCTTGGTTAGGCAGAATTAAGTTTACCCGCTATCATCTTTGTCAAAGTGTTGAAATGCACGGATCAAATCTTCCTCCTTTTCCAGTTTATGTTTATTCATCATGGCAGTAAGGAACTCTGTGTAATCAATACTGCCATTCTTGTCCACGTCAACCTGCATCAAAGCATGATCAGCGAAGTATTTCATACACTGAACTTAGTGAAAGTGAAATGGAATAAGCAATCTTACTGCATCCATAAGCTTCTGAACCTCTGCTTCACTAATCCTTGACCCTAGTTTTGTCAGTCCGTCCTTCAGTTCTTCGACCGTGATCGTGCCACTCTTGTCTGTATCCATGTTGTTGAACATCTGCTTCAGTCCCTTGATCTCGTCTTCTGTTAGGTTCTCTGCGATTACCTTACAATGACAGGAGACAATTTGTCAACTTAAACTGACATAGGCGAGCTAGCAGTTGTTCTTGTTTAGGAGGTTCACCTTGAGTGCAAGTTGCTTTAGCTTGTTCATTGCCTTGAATTGCTTCATTCTTGACAGGACTGCACTATCGATAGGTCTGTCAGGTGCACCACCTTTGAGCCATGGATGTTCTGCACATGGAGTCATTCATTTTATTTGGGGTGAAGTGTAAAACGTGGAAATGCAGATGAACTTTACATTCATAAATAACTCAAGTGATGATGTATGAAAAGGCAGTTGAGAGTGCTACCTAGGGCCTGTGCCGCAGTAATGCGCCTCTGAGGATCCCTGTTCAACATTCTTCTAATGAGATCCTTTGCACTTTCAGATATGGAGGGCCACGGGGAGGAGCTTAAATCAAGCCGGTCGACCAATATCGCGTCAAATATGCCTTTCTCCGTTTCTGCTCAGATACGCAAATTCTGTCATCAGCCAATCATACCGGAGGCAATGTAGTGTGTCAGGATGAAGATGGTTGGGTTGGATCTTCACCTGCCCAGAAAGGTGGTGACCCGCGTAGCAGAATGTATAGCATCACGCCAGCACTCCAGACATCGATTTCTTTGCCGTAATTCCGGCGCAATACCTCTGGCGCCACATAGTACGCACTTCCCACGATGTCCTTGTAAACTTTGCCTGCAATTTGTTGGTGGGGGAAATTGAACTGTCTAGTGTTATTCATTTGCATGGAACAGGTGCATTTTACTTGAATGAATGGATGGATATAATGATGAGCAAATAAGGGAGGCCTATGGCGTACGTATGAATACTATTCCCTGATCTCTTGCAACTTTCCAGCTGCAAGTTCCTACGTACCTTCTTCGATGAAGACGGAGAGGCCGAAGTCGATGGCCTTGAGCGGCGCGTCGTCGGCGGGGCTGGCGAGCAGGAAGTTCTCGGGCTTGAGGTCCCGGTGCATGACCCCCATGAAGTGGCAGACGTGCACGGCGGTGAGGATGTCGCGGCACACGGCGGCGGCCTGGCGCTCGGAGTAGCTCCCCTTGGCCGTGATGCGGTCGAAGAGCTCCCCGCCGGAGCAGAACTCCATGACGACGTGCACGTTGTCGGCGTCCTCGAACGCGCCCTTGAACTCGGCCACGTTGGGCTGGCCGCTGAGGTGCTGCAGGATGGTGATCTCCCGGCGCATGTCCTCGATGTCGGCGCGGCGCACCAGCTTGGCCTTGGACACGGACTTGCACGCGTACTTGCTCCCCGTGGCGCGCTCCGTGCACAGGTACGTGGTCCCGAACTGCCCGCTCCCCAGCTTCCGCTCCAGGTGGAACAGCGTCCGCACGTCCGCCATGGGCTGCTTCAGGACCGTGCCCATCTGGCCGCTGGGCGCCCGCCGGCCGCCCATCATCGACCCCGCCGTCGCCGTGCCCGACGGGAAGGCCGGGAGCCGCGGCGGCGCCCGGAAGGACGGCGGCCGGCGCGAGCCAGAGCCCGAGCCCGAGCCCGAGCCCGAGGACAGCGGCACCTCCCGCGACTTGTAGCCTGCTTGGGGCGGCCGGTACTGCGGCCTCGACGACGACGGCCGCTGCGGCGGGTCCGTCGTGAATGGTATCTCCTGCTCGTACGTCTTGGTGAAGCAGTTGCCCATTGCTCTGCCTCGCTGCTTCTTTGAGGGGCTCTTTCCTAGTAGTGCTCTGCTCGGCTTTTGCGAGCAAAGGATGGAGGACGAGGATATGAAGGCTGCCGGCAAAGCTTGACGTGATAGATGATGCTCAGGCTCAGCTGCTGAATCCGTTTGCTAGCTGTTTGCTTTTGGTCCAGGGTTTGAGCTTTATGCCTTGTTTGGGTGCCTCGAGATGGAAAAGAAGATTCATCAGTGAACGCCTGGGAACCACGCTATCTTATACGCTGACAGTGCGTCTCAGGTGATTTTTATTCGGTGCCGGTGATGGAGAAACAGCTGGTGTGCACAACCAAGTCATTCCCCCGCCGTTTTCTTTTTGTTGTTTATATATAATCCAACGAGTTCAGACTTTCGAGTTTCAGACCTCAGCTGAGCCTGGGCGCGTGGCCTTGAAAAAGGAAGGAAGTACTCCCTCCATCTCAAAATAACTGCGTTTTTAGAGTTTAATTTTTTTCTCAAAATAAGTACATATTTACATAAAAGACAAACTAGTCTTATTTGTCTTTTTCTACTTTCTTATTTTTCGAGGTATAATAATTGTATCCTTTTAGGGTATAAATATAATTTTACACTAACCTTAGCATCTTCATTTAAACTTTAGAAGTGCATTTATATTGGGACGGAGGGAGTAGCCTGTAGACGGTAGACCCTCGAGCTTTGTACATGTATGGCTCTCGAAAAAATATATCTTTTTTGGTATGATTTTTAATTAACCTTATGACCCTAGAACGGAATTCTTTTTGTTCTATGGTTTTCTCTGTTTTTAACACTTGACAGTGTTAAGTCAAGGATAAAATGACTATTTTACTCCGAGAGAAAAATTAAATACAGAGTTTTTGTTTGTTGTATAAATTTAGGGTAATATTATGTAATATTACGCGTGTTATGTACACACAAACAAAAATTTGTATTTTGTATCATCATTTAATCTTTGACTTAACATCATCAAGTGCCAAAAATAGATGGTAAGCCATAGAAAAGAGAAAGAGATAGTGAAGCTCTTGATTGGAATTTTGGAGATTGATGCCAAATCTTGGCTGGTGATCATGACAGAGATCTTGCCACGAGAACGTTGTTAAAGTGGCGATCACACTGTGGGCTACTTGATATAGGCAGCGAAAGGCGATTTCATGAGAATGTTTATCAAAGTCCTCTATCAATGCATAATTTTATGAATAAGCTTGTGTCAAAATTAGGTGAGGGGTGCATATGCGGTGGCCACATGCTCGGGTGCACGAACGACGACCGACATGGATTGTACCCCCTATAGGCGCGGTTAAAATCAATGCTAATGCAACTTGGTCCAAGAATGTATCCATGACATCTACGGCAACAATAGCGAGAGAAAAACGACGATTGTTTTATGGGTGCCTAGGTGTTGATTCGGAGGTGATAGAGTCCATCGCATGCAGAGAAAGGATGTCTCTTGCTTCAAACTTAGTATCAGATTGGCTGAACATGGTGAATAACATCCGACGAGGAGATCTCGGAATCTATGAACAGGTTATCCATGAGATCAATGCAACTTTTAGTAGTGCCAAGTTTGTATATGAGCTTAGGGACTCAAACACCGATTCTCATAGAATTCAGCATGGACATTTGGTTAACCGAACCGATCGGTTCGGTTCTTCAGTTTTAGACACAAATTTGGTTCTCTACAAATTGGAACAGATCAATTTTTCGTAAATCTCGGAACCAAGCAAAATTGGGCTCCGTTTGGCAGAACTTGTGAGTCAACTGATAAGCTGAAACAACTGATTTGTTGTGTGAGAAAAAATATTATTCAACTACTGATTTATACGGATTAAAGCCGACTTGTAGCTAAAACGAACCGAGCCTATGGGGCCGACTGATTTGTACTGATTTGTTTCGATTAGTTCGGTTCGGTTTCGATTCCGTCTGAACTAACCGAGAATTTACACAAGCAGCAAAAAAAAAAGAAAAATAGGAAAAAGAGTTTTTAAGAAAGCACAATACTGAGATTTTTAAAAATGTGAGGGCATAAGGCTGTGAAGAGGTCATCCACCTTTAATATCTAAGTTTAAGGTGATATTAGGCCTAGGTTGTAAGGTTTATTGGGCTTGTTTGGAACTTCGGTTATTTTTTTGTTCTTTCAATTAACCAAGATAGAGAACCAAATTGACCCCACTAAATTTAGTTCATGAGAAGTGGGAACCAAACAAAGAACCAATTTTTTTGGTTTTGATTATTTTGGTTCAGTTCTCGGTTATTTTTTTCAGGATTATATAAAATAACTCGTAGCTAGATGCATGTTGAGATAGGGTGTTATTTGTGGTTCTTTGAATCCATCTAATGGTGTGTGGAATATGTACAATTCTACTATTTGAATAAGAGGGTGGTGTGATGCAAAAAAAACATCAATGTTTTGTCATGACCTTTTCTTTAGTCAAAAAATGTTTTGTATAACAAAAACACCCATGAAAAATGCACGCATGTGATAATCCTAGATTGAAAAATGTATTTATGCCGGTCTCTTTATAAAACGCTGCAAGCAAGCTGCCCAAGTGCCCATGTGTACAACGGATTTATATAATAAAAATGTTTAATTTTTTCTACACTTTAACAATCTATTTAGACGGATTTTTTTATACTATTTTAAAAGTTTTTTTATATATACAATCAGTCTCTTCTACCATCAGTTTTAAAGAGGCACAAGCATCAGCTGTCGTAAAACTCTTTACATGTACGAATCATACACAGAATCCACAAACTCTACTTTTATATAGAAAAAAAATAGAGAAGATACCACTCGATGTCACTATATCTCAGTGAAAAGTAGACAGTATGCACATTATATCACCATTCGATTCCTGACGATCAACAAAACTAGAAGATCATAAGACTTTATCTAAAAGATCATACGACATCCTACCGTTGCCACTAGCCAGTTTCCAAGGGCTTCCTCAGTTGAAACACTCTCGATGTACTCAGATACAGGCATACAGCGTATAAAGAATCATAGGGTGACATTGTAATTTCACCAATTTTGTGCCAGCAAAGAATTGATGTCTTTCAAATACAGCGGCAAGGGGGGAATAACACAGGCAATCAATTATTGTTGTTGTATTTGGATAAACATTACTGTACACCTGCACAAAGGGCCATCAATAGTAGCCATATTGTTATACTATTCTTAAAAAAAAATAGTAGCCATATTATTCGCTGCTCTTGTATATGCCTTGCTATACACTTCAAAGATAAAGTGACAGCAAATAATAAGCAATCGACCAGTCTTGACGAGTGTTCTGAAGTTTCTCTCAAGTCCTATTGTGCATCTCCATCTGGAACTGTATGAGATTCTCCTTCCACAAGCTGTTCTCCAAGTACCTTTCATAGAATGTTACCTCACCTTCCAATTTCGCTGCTAGCGCCACTATGCTTCGTGTTCCATATTGTGCCTGAAATCAAGAAGAAAGATGGATATAGTTTATTTCCAAAAGGAAAAACGATAACTATTGAAATATTGAATGTCATGATTTTTGCCTGTTCCTTTGTAGTGTCAATAAATATTGAGCTTAGCTTGTACTCCCACTCAGGGTCGACGCTGGTGTCAGGCACCATACATCTATCAGGCCTGGCAGTATCCATCATCAACTCTTCTACCATATGTTTTAAAGAGGCTTCTGCATCATCATGTGTTGCCAGATATCTTTTGAAACTCTGTCCTAAGCGCATTGCCTGCATAGTGAAAAATGAATGCAACAAGTAAAATGTGTCCAGCAATTGTTCGACCTTAAATTATTGGAAGAAACTTAGTCCGAAAATTACTTAAAAGAGCAGATATTTGTGCATTAATACATACTAGTAGGGAGCACATATGAAACGAACAAACCAGGTTATCATCACTTGATGAAACTAGAATATTGCCCATAGTGTTACATATTATACTTACAAAGTCCAGAACTACTCAACCAACACATTAAATTAACCTATGCAACTAATTGACCAAATTATCTGCTCAGTTTCAGAGAAAGCGAAGATAATACACATAGACCCGTCTTTTGGCTGCAATAGATATATTTCAGGCATTATTATAGGGTAGAACATACTTGTACAAGTTCCGTTATGAAATATACTACTTCCCCATATTAACTGCAGGCAATCATGGACTTGTAAGCATAAGAGCATTTACTGATGAAATAACCTAACAATCAGCAACAGAAATCATAGAAGGAAACAATGGAATGGCATAAAGAAGGCAGGGCTAGCATGTCACAGCAAATTCCAAGATACATTAGCATTCTGGTGTTTCACTGATGAAGCATTGAATAGACCTGGCTGTTGAGACTACCCAGACAAGTATTGTGGCACTAGCTTCTTTAAAGAACCTGAATCTCAACTTTGAAGTGCATTACAACTTCCAAAAATAATCACATTCCTAGCATTCGCTATATCTTTATAAAATCCTTATATGTCTTACACTCTTACCTTGGCCAAGGGGAATCAATTGCAGCATTCGAAAGCACATGAAGCCCAGGAGCAACTGTTTGAATCACAGGATCACCTCCAGGTCTATTAGAGATGTAAACCAGGTTCCTGAGTTCACATCAGCCAATATAAGGTTAAATCCATTGTACTGATCTGCTTCTCTGCAATTTCTGTGGCATACTCCAATGGCCATGCTTGCCCTACATTCAAAATAAAGTAAATGTTTTCTTAAGACAAACAGGGAAACTATGGGGGAAACATAAGCTGAAATAGAAGGCAGCAAAATGGGCTACTCAGTATAGAAAACGTATTACAAAGGCAAAGACTAGTTTCTTCGTTACCAAAGACGAATGCTGGAACTTGAATCTGAATTTTATTTTATTTTTAGCATATGGCATTGTCCACACACAGATTGGCACCAGGTTGCCTACTGGCATGGAACATTTTAACCAGCGTTCGTTTCCTTGCAGCATATTCAGAGTACGACCATACAATAATTTAGCCGTATCCCTCTATAACCATGCAATCATATAAAATAATTCATCATCAGAAAGCTAACAAGGTCAAACCTGTAGAAACCTGACGGGGAGCTGTCCTCTGGTCTTGGCCCCGATCAGCGAGCTGGGTTCCCGCACGTTGGTAAGGAAGGCGAGCTTGCCGTCCCTCGTGCACCCCATCCATGTTCCCCCGCCGAGCTCATCCCTGCCTCCGAGGATTTCCTTGCTGTCCTCCCCCGCCGCCCACCACTGCGCCGGCTGCGTCGGCCTGGGCCAATTTGCGGGTGCCTCGGCTTAGTAGAGAGATAGATGCATCGGAAAAGCGGACTAGCGGAGGTGGAGGCGCGGAGCTGGATGGGAGGGGCGAGGCGCGCACCTGGAGTGATACTCGTCGCGATTGAAGAGCAGAAGCAGGCGGTGCGTCGGGTGGCACTGCCACGCCCATGCCGCGATGCACATAGCGGACCAGCGGTTAGGGCGGTGGAAAAGTCCGAAGAGGATGAAATATCGTCGGAGCTCTTATGCGCACGGCGGCGGTGGCGCCCGACGGTGGTTGAGAAGACCAAGGGCAGCAATGGCGACGCCGCGATGGCCAGGTACTGTATTTGCACAAAGGTCCCAGAAAAAGTTCGTAATTCCGAATATATCTGTAGTTGTGGTGAATCGGCTGGGAAAGTACTATATCCAATTCCGAATAAATTTGAGTAATACCATACTCGGTTCTTTTTTCCATCATACTTACAGAATTGCTCTATATACAACCTTCCAGATCTAGGAGCCTGCTCATTTAGTGCTTTTAGAAAAAGTGTCTCAGAGATGTTTGTGAGTAACTAGTGCTGAGAAACTAATGCTATTAACATAGATCTTTTAATAATTTATAAAATCATAGCGGTTGGAATTTCAATAGATCTCTTTTCATCAACTTTTCAGCATTAGTTTCTCACATATAAGAGATCCATCATATCCATCTCTAATTGTAATATTCTATAGGCATACAAAAATAGTCATGTATGACGATTACTGAAACCTAGAATCTTAGACAATTTTTCATCTAAATAGTAACGCATGAATAGTAATTGTTAAATATGATATAAAGCAGCTTCAATTCACAAGAATAATATGTTGAATACAAGATGCAAGTGCGGCAGCGGCAGTAGATACGCAAACACATACCTGCAAGCAGTAGATACGCGGCGGTGTTTGTTGGGGCGGCGCTCGGTTGGCCAGGTGTGGAGCTCGTGGGGGCGGCGTCCGGATGGCAGGCGGCGCTCGGTCGGCCGGGGTGGAGCTTGTGGGGACGGCGTCCGGGCGGGAGGCGTCCAGGCTGCAGGGCCGGGGACCGGGAGAGGGCGGCGTTGGGTGGAGCTCGTGGGGGCGATGTCCAGGCGGGAGGCGTCCAGGCTGCAGGGGCCGAGGACTGGAGAGGGCGGCGTCGGGGTGGAGCTCGTGGGGGCGGTGTCCGGGCGGCAAGGGCCGGGGACCGGGAGAGGGCGGCGTCGGGCGACGGTTTCGCGAGGCTGGGAAAATTAGCGCGGTCGACGGTCCCGCGGACGGCTGTCAAGGTTTTTTTTTTTTTAAAAAAATACACCCGAACTTGGCACGAGGTGTCAATCAGGTCCCCGAACTGTTAAAGTGATATTTGCAGGTCCCTAAACTTGGCAAACCATGTCATCTAGGTCCTAAACTTTCAAGGTGTTCACCACATATCCCTAAACTTGGCTGGTCGTGTCATCCCGGTCCCAAACTTTTAAAATAATCACCGTAGGTCCCTCAACTTGGCTAACAGTGTCATTCTAGTCCAAATGTTATTTATCCCACTATAATAACTATGTGATATACTAACTATACATTAAACTAACTATACGTTAAACGTGAATCTAACATATATCAATTAATATATATCATAAAATTATAAATTATATAAAATTTTACATCAGCAAAATAAGTATTAAAATAATTTAAAATGATAAATTAGGTTTAAACTATAATATTATTTGCTGATAATTTTTTATAAAAATTATATTATTATTATTTTAATACTAGTTTTATAGTAAATTTTTTGCTGAAACTTTTTTATATAATTATTATTTTAATACTACTTGTATAGTTTTTTCTAATAATTTTTTATATAATTATATTATTATTTAATACTACAAACATAGTATGATTTTTAATACTACTTTTTGCTGATGTAAATTATTTTATATAATTTTATTAATTAACCCATGTTAGATCCACGTTTAACGTACATTCAGTATGTTACTCTATTAGCTAACGTAACATACTGAATGTACGTTATACGTGGATCTAACATGTGTCAATTAATATATATATTATAAAAATATAAATTATATAAAATAATTTACATTAGAAAAAGTAGTATTAAAATAATACTATGTTTGTCGAATTAAATAATAATATAATTATATAAAAATTTAGCAGCAAAAAACTATACAACTAGTATTAAAATAATAATATAGTTATATAAAAAATTATCAGCAAAAAATAATACTATAAAACTGGTATTAAAATAATAATAAAATAATTTTATAAAAAATTATTAGCAAATAATATTATAGTTTAAATCTAAATTATTATTTTATATTATTTTAATACTTATTTTTTACTGATGTAAATTATTTTATATAATTTACAATTTTATGATATATATTAATTGATGTATGTTAGATTCACGTTTAATATATAGTTAGTATATCACATAGCTATAATAGTGAGTTAGATAACATTTGGACTACAATGATACTGTTAGCCAAATTGAGGGACCTACGGTGATTATTTTAAAAGTTTGGGACCGGGATGACACGACCAGCCAAGTTTAGGGATATGTGGTGAACACCTTAAAAGTTTCGGACCTAGATGACACGGTTTGCCAAGTTTAGAAACCTGCAGATATCACTTTAAAAGTTCGAGGACCTGATTGACATCTTGTGCCAAGTTCGGGGACCTGAGGTGTATTTTCCTCTTTTTTTATATAATTTAACTGTATAGTCTTAGAACAAAATTCTTTTCCTTCTATGGTTTTCTATCTGTTTTTAACACTTTATAGTGTTTCTATCTGTTTTTAACACTTGACAATGTTAAGTCAATGTAACAACCAAGTACTAGCTACGAACGATTGTTACTGATAGTTTGTGGATTCGAGTTCTAGAACAGGAAACACATGGGGATGGATATCGCCGGTGACCTCGAGACGCAGCTCGCCACCATCTGTTCCGGCATCATCCAAGTCAAATCTCAATATTCTTTCTCCCTTTCCTAAATAGCTCTCCCCATGTTATAGTTGTGAACAACATACACCAGACACAGCTAGGCTGGACTAAGTCCTACTGCTTCCATATGGGTCGACGATGCATGGGTTTGGCTTCCTGGGCCACTTGGTCTTCATGCCTGGCACGTACTGTGACAGTCAAGGATAAAATAACTATTTTACTCCTAGAGAAAAATTAAAATACAGGGTTTTCTTTGTCTGTTATATAAATTTAGAGTAATATTATGTAACATTACGTATGTTATGTACACAGAAATAAAAATTTGTATTGTGTATCATCATTTTATCTTGACTTAACATCATCAAGTACCAAAAATAGATGGAAGGCCATAGAAAGAAAGAGAATTTTGTTTTGAGACCATACAAGTAAGTTTTTTTAAAAAATAAGATTATATAAGAAAGATGCATTTTTTGTAGAGTCATACATATAAAAAGCTCAGGCCTTTTGCTGCTAGCTTGCAGCTTCAGTCTAGGCTTCGAGTACCTCGTTGCACACCGGGCCTAACGACCTTCAGGTGATTATATTTCTATGAAGACAGAGCTCTGCCAAACTGAGAAGAAGACCATGCCGCCCGCTCCAGAAAATGGCAAACCGCTCAGCAAGACACGACGAGAGCTCATGCATGTATTTCTAACTGATACACTTCTTCCTTTCTAAATATATACTTTCTTCGTTTCAAAATAAGTGTCGGTATGATATTTGTATCGTCAAACTTTCTAAACTTTAATTAGATTTATAGAAAATATTAGTAATAAATATCTGTATCTCTAAATAAATTTATTATAGAAATCGATCTAGCTAATGATACTAATTATTTTAGTAAAAGTTAAAAGTGTTTGACTCCTTGGTAAAAGTTAAAAGCATTTTTTAAAATGAAAGCGTTTGACTCCTTGGTAAAATCGATCTATATATACACATACACTTGGTAAAAGTTAAATGTGTTTGACTCTTCGAAAAGTAATAATGACACTTATTTGGGGACGCTGGGCGTAGACCTTAGCTTCATATTATTTTCTGACTTTTGACATTATAACAGCTGGTGATCGGGACTATACACAGTTACACACTGATATGGAAAACACTAAAGTGATGTGAAGAGATTCATCTTGATCCTTGAGGCATAATCACCTTCACTAATGTTTCTTTTGACGAAAGTGAGGTAGTACACGGTGATTCCCGTCGAAGTCAAGGATAGAATCACATGTATCTCTTATGACCTGCTTTGGTCCTGGAAGCCTCAACTACTAAAAACTTGTGGTGAACCAATTGAAAACATACTGATGAGAAGTGATGTGAGGGATGCGCCACACTCTTAACCTTTTAATCTAGTCGTTTTTATTGAATACCCCAACCACCTTTCTCTTCATTTGTTCCTTCATCTTCATTTTTACGTCACTTGTTCTACCAAGGACAAGTGAAGAAACAAAAGCTGCACAACTGATGGTTGAGAAGAGTAGACGGAACGGGACCCAAACCCAACCCAACCTATCATTCTCCACACTCCACTAGAAGCACAGGTTACTGCACCGGTGACCTGTAGGTGGTGATGCAAGATCCTGCAGATAAAGACGCAGTACTATATATACATGAGGACGAGGTGACCCACTGACCCGTCTCAATCTAGGCGGGAAGAACAGCTACAAGGAAGAAAGCAGGCGGTAGAGTGCTAGACCGGCCGTCGTCCAGTCCCTCCTGCCGGTGCCCTCCTCTGCAGCCACCAAATCCCTGCTTCCAAGAGGCAAGCTAAGATCTGCAACGAACATGGCAGCAGTCCCGGTGTACAGCATCACAAGAACGGAGATCGTTGAGTTCTGGAGGAGGAAGGAGATGGAAGCAGAGGAGCGGCGACTCGCTGCCGAGAAGGAGGCTGCAAGAATCAAGGCCAAGACACTCAAGGTCAGTCCATGCAGTTGACCAACTGTATATTTGCGTTATCTATCAGTAATTCAGTACAGCCAAAGCCAACTGATGTTTCAGAAAAATCGTCAGAGGGAACAGAAAAGAAAGATGTATCATTATCATGATCATATGTTTAAAGTCTTATATTACGGTCATGACTCGGTGAATTGAGTTTCTTCGGAAGCAGATGGAAGATTACGTGCTCTTCGAGCAAATGATCAGGGAGATTCTCAAGGAGGGGAGCAAAGGAGACGGAGCAACCATGGCGCCAGCAGCCAACGGTGGCACTGAGGCACGGATCGTTGGCATCAAACACTGGTAAACTCTTCAGAGGATCATGCTATCCATTCTTCTTCTTTTTTTGGAACGAAAGCCGTCCATTCTTTCTGCCTGATTTCTGTAGTTGCGCTGTCGTTAGTGCGCATCTTTCTGCATAGCAAGCTCCATCATACTTTGGAACCGATAGTGCTGGCCCAGTGTGGAACACAATCTGTAGCCCACTGCATCCAATTCCTTGGTTGGATTTGGATTCCCTGTCAGAATGCCATATATACATGCGGTCCTGGGCACTATTTATCAAAATATGAGAACTATAGATTAGCAAGAATATACATGTTTATCAACTAGACTAAGGAACCAAGAGTCAATACACTATATATGTAGAACATACTTTAAGCAGTAAGCACATATTTCTGGTGATGTAGTACCAACATGGCTATTTTCATGTGTATATATATAAAACTAAACTTTGTGACATGGTTCCGTGCTTATATCCTGGTGCTTACGTCGTCCTTGGAGAAGAATCTTATTCTCCAAGTGCATTTGAGATATGACAGACCACCATCTTCTCCAACTTGGGTGCAGGTGGACAAGAAGTGCTTATGCTTATCTGAATACACCTGCCCTGTCCATGGATGGGAATGGCAGAAGCAAATATGTTGCCCCATATGTTCCGCAGGAGAGATGTACCATGATCTGCTCATCAACTTCATGCCAGCCAAATGCCAATGCACTTGCCATCTTTTAGGTGTTCCTGCCAAGGATAAGCTGGGACCTGGGGAAATCAGGAAATGTGGATGTGATCCATGTGTCTGTTATATCTATCTTCCAGTATGGCTTGAGAGATCAAGTAATAAGTATGGATAACCATCATGTTGCTTCACGTATAAAGCAAGATACTAATGAGAAATTGTCATTACAACATTGCTTGCCACTACGTTTTGTCATGTGAAACCTTGACTTCTAGAAGTATACAAGTCGCAATATTGCTTGTATTCAGGTTTCAAAGTATATTCGTGTTGGAAATCCATAAAAAGCTATTAGCGCTAACAACATGTTTACCAAGCTTGTGAGACTGAGGGATCAATAACAAAAACAAAAAAGAAATAGAGTAAAACTCGTGTACGCTAATGATCGCACTGCATTTTTTTTAAAAAAAAGAAGGTAAACTTGGTGGAAGTGGATATATCTGTCAGCAAGGACATTTCTTCACGTTAGCACCATCCTAAATTATAGTTTTGCTGTTGAGCAAGGTTTAGGTACATGGTACACGGAGAAGTCAATAGAATTCTTTTTTTTTTAAAAAAAAGGTATTAGTAAAGTGTCCAGATTCTTTGTTTTTTCAAATGTCCCATCACAACCTCCTCCCTTTGTTTTTCTTTGTTTCTTCTCTCCTCTATCTATGGTTTCTGTTTCCTAGGCACTTCGGATGCTGATCTGTTTTCTGTTTTGTTACTATATTTTTTTTGGGTTGTTTCTTGTCAGCGAGTTATTGCGTTCTACTCCATCTGTTCCAAAATATATATCGCATTTGCTTCCAAAAAACAACTTTGATAAAATATATATATAATATTAATATTTATAGTACATAATTAGTATAATTAGAAAGATTTTTAAATCTAGTTTTTTAATAAATTTATTTAGAGACATAAATTTTACACGTATTTTCTATAAATTAAATCAAACTTGTCACACGAAAACCGAATACGACAGATAATTCAGGATAGAGGGAGTAGTATCCATCCCCATGATCTTACCATGATATGGCAACAGATCAGAAGTTGTACCAGATGGCGGGTATAAGATTTTATTTATTTTTGCAGACTCGGTGTCTCATTCGTTAACAGTGAACCGGTACAGAATTATACAGAGGAAATACAATCCAATTTTCATAGGAATGTGAAGTAATCTCTTGCACAACTTATTCCTGTACTCCGGTCTTGTTTGCCCAGAAAGCTGCATAGTTCACCGGAAAAAATAGGATGATGCTCAAGTGAATGACACGGTAAAACGATCATAACTGTACAGGTCAATTGATTGCCTCAAAAGAATATCGACATCAATTGAGATTGCCTCAAAACATATCGTCATGGTACTATGGTAGTACAAGTAAAGGCAAACCATGAAAACCTAGAAGATGTGGAACTTACTTCACTCTACAACTACAAGCCAGCCCAGATTATGGGGGTGATCCAGACAGAATTTTTTTTTTATTAATAACCCAATTAAATAAAAAATTTCATAAATAACACTGTCTATTTTTTTTTTTGCAAAACTAACCCTTTTGCCGCGCCGTCCCCAATGGCGCGGCAAAAGCGTTAGCCGCGCCATGCATGGCGGCGCGGCAAAAGCGCCACCGTGGCACCGCCCGGCCACGCAGGCCTGCGTGGGCCCCACTCGTCAGTTTGCCGCGCCAGGCGGGCTGGCGCGGCTAGTGCATTTGCCGCGCCAGGCGGCCTGGCGCGGCCAACGGCTTTGCCGCGCCAGGCGGGTTGGCGCGGCAAAGCCGATCTAGATCTGGCCGCCGCGCCGAGCAGCAGGCTCCTCCTCATTCCTCTCTTCTCCTCTCAAACCAATTCAATCCAATCCATTCCATTTCATTTCATTCCTCCTCTCTTCATCTCCCTCCCTCAAGCAAACTTGTCTACAAGAGGTATTTTGATCCATATTATTGTTCTTTATCCATATTTGCAATGTAGGATTGAACCATATTTTTGTAAGTTAAGGTTTGTAGACAATATTTATTTTGAAAATGTCGTGACGTTAGTTGTTAATTAATGATGGATTTGTTCATGTATTAGACTTTTTGTATCTGTTTTGCTTAATATTTTGTTCATTTTGTGTACATTTTTTTGTGTAATATTTGTTACGTCATTATATAGATTTATAATTAATCATGAATGTATGTGTAGCGTTGATATATTTTTTATTGTTAGGATGCCGCGGCGTGGCAAAGCTAGTAAGACAAGGTAAGATCGGTACATTGTTGATTTATTTGTCTGTTTTAATGAAGTAATTTTGTGTTATATTCATTTGTTATTGCGTTGATGATTGTAGGCAGCCTCTCACGGGCAATGCCTATGCCCGTTTGCCATTGCCTAGCGGTGTTCCGGTGCCCATGTGCTACTGCGGCGATGATTGTAAGGTCGCAATATCTGATGAGGAGCACACATACGGTCAGAGGTATTGGATGTGTGAGAATTATGCCTTTGACTATACACCTAAACAGATCCGTATTGGACTGATGGTGAGAAGCTGATGGCTTGTTCTATACATGAATGACAAATCATTTATATTTTATTACCTAATTGACTTAGTCGTATTTTGCAGGAGCCTCCACCACTATGTGACTTCGAGCAGTGGATCGACACTGAGATGAAGCCGGAGGACAAGGAGCACGTAGAGAGGATGAAAAAGTGGGCTGCGGAGGACAAGGAGCGTTTGTGTCGGGGGTCCACAAAAGGGGTACCTCAATCAACGCAAACTAATAGGTTAAACCTAGAACGCCGGTAAATAACAAACCTAACTAGTCTAACCCCTTAAAGAGACCAACCCCTCGAGGCCCACAACGCTGGCCCACCAAGCCAGGCCTCGGGCGAACGCGCGCTCTCCGTCTCGCCCGAGCCCTCCGAAGCCAGGCCCCGGGCGAGCGCTCCACTAAAACCTCGAGTCCTGGCATTTGGGGCTCGAGCCCCCCACAGCCGAACACCATACCTCGAGACCCCACGCAGGGGACCTCGAGCCTCTCTGGCACAGCAGCCTATCCCTCGAGGCGCTTATGCTTCCCTCGAGCGGCGCAGGCATCGGATGACAGCCCCATACCGCCTGCATTTAATACATCTACCTACTCCAGTCACGTCCTCTGCAGCCCGACGCATACCACAGTAACCAGGGCAGAGTCAAGTCTCGTTTTCACCACAAGCATGGGCAAAAGGGCGCCAGTACGGCACTGTTAGCCCATACCCTACGCTGTTGCACGTCCAAGCCACGTCTCGAGGCCCGGATGCCCACTGCTCAATCAACTTTCACGGGACTTGTCCATACCTGCGGGGGCTCGAGCCCCCCGTAGGCGCCACCTCGAGGCCGGCTCCGCGCCCCTCGAGCCCTAACCGCTTTCATGCTATTGGAAGACAGGTACCCCAAGACCCGGGGGACCCCGTCGTTGTGACGGAACGACCCTAATCTCATGGCCCACGTGTCCCTGTCAACCTCTGACAGCCGAACCCATATTCCATGTGATTAAGACCTGTTCGCCACCGGGCTACATCAGTGCCCAATGTCCGCAGGATCATCTCACAATTCGGTTACAACATTGCATACTTTTACAAATAACATCGAAATAAAGAGCGGAAGACTTAAATAACATTAGTTTTACAAAGCAGGGTTCCAAATAGAAATTAAGGTGCAGTTATTACAAACCAAGTTCTGATAATAGAAATAGACAAAGGCAACGTAGCGGAGTACAACAAAATAAAGATACTGATAATCACCCAGCCCGAGGGTGCACAACTATTCTTCGGCCTCATCGGCCTCTTCCTGGACGATGGTCATGCAGCAGGGCGCAAGACACATCGGGGTCTCAGTCATACCTGCAGCATGGGTAACAAACCCTGAGTACTGGGGTACTCAACAAGACTTACCCGACTAAAGAAAAGGGAGAAGACTCAGGAATGAGAGGCTTAGGGTAGTCAAGGTAAGGCTTAAGAAAGATCAGGTATTTTACAGAAAAGCGTTTTGTAAACCTTATTCTATTTTGGAAAGATTCAGTATTCCTCAATTCTTCATCGTTCATGATTCATTTTACATTTCAAAACATTCCTAGTTGAGAACCACTCTCCGTTGACAGTCAGTGACCAAGTCTCCATAACCGAGGAGCAACGTTAATCCGGATAAATAATTCTCAGCTGAGGATCCCTATCCACACTGCATATGTAGCACCCAAGCTTGCATATGCCAACTCGTCTACCACGATTCCTCCAAGATTGGGCCCGGTCCTACGCCACCCGGAAGTACAGTACACCACTCCTATCCAGGTACGACGACCACGTGGGTACATGCTACTTCCGCCATCTCTCCACTCCCAGTGCGCGGTTGTCGGTCCAATAAAGGATTTCTCGGAGCCAGAGCTTTCCGAAGTATGTGAATAGTTGCAAGTCTTGGCCAGCAGGCCCCCATACGGATGATCCCTAAATTTTTCCGCCAGCGACAAGCACCTCGGGACTCTAACCCAAGAGTACAGGTTCTGTCGGTTTTTCAACCCTGTCCCGGTCGGTGTCAACTGTTGAGTCCCGGACTACAACATGACGGCACCGTACGCTCGGACAACCTCTCCTCGCTGTTGACTAGGTACGGATCAGATACTTAGCCAACAGGCAGGGAGTAAAGCCAAAATCCCATCAAAATTCTTTAAGTGATCACACTTTTGAAATTGGCATTTTATTGCAAATCTATTGTATAGCATCGCTACGCATTTTGCAAATAGTTTTTAATCAGGGCAGGTGGATTTTCTGGTGGAGGTAAATAGTGCAGGTAATAGGGCATCACACAACTCTTATAACCTAATGTAGTAGTTTTAACTCAAAAGCATTTAAGTAAACTTTTGTGAAAACAAGGAAGGGTTAAGATGCATCGGGGCTTGCCTTGAAGAGCCAGGAGAACGGGCTCGGGGTCGGCAGTGCAGGTGTTGGAGCTCGGGGTCGCTTCGGGAGTAGGTTCGTCAGCGGCTGCCTCGACCTTGACGCCTTCTCCTTCGGTCACTATACGGATGCAATGATGTATGCTTATGAGGATGCTGACATGAATAATAGGACAATTCTACTAATTCTAGAGTACAACTTTTCGGTGCGTAAGTAACTTCTAGAACAGACACAAAGTTACTTATCTTGATCTCTAAGCAAAATTAAACAACCTATTACGCATCATTTATCCGATCTAAACACAAAACAAGCATGACATCACAAACATCATAGATCAAAGGGGTGAGGGTCTATGAACAGCAAACAATCCCAAAAGTCACATGACAGGGCATACAACATGAACTCTACTTGATTTTCTATTTTTCCTAATTATTTTTAAAAGGGTCATTTTATGCAGTTGCTCCAAAATTTACCCAATTAATCTCATAGGTTCATTAATGTATAAATGGATGTCAAAACAAAATTCATAATTTTTGGAGGTCATTAAGGTGCTTAACAAAAATCAAACATTTAATTAGCAAAAGGCACTATTTAACAATTTAAATAAATACCCAAAAAAAAGTTCAACTTGCTCCAAAAGGCCTCAAATTTTCTCCAGAGACTAAACATGACATAACTAGCACATAAAAATTTATCTCATGATTTTTGGAGCTACACATGATTTTCTAAAAATCTAAAACCATTCATTTCTTAATTAGAAGGGAGATTTTTCATTTTCAAATTTTTGCACAAAGTCCAAGTTTCATATTTTTCTAAAATACTACAATGTATAAAGAGTCTACCATCAAATTTTCAGAATTTTTGGAGCAACACAGAAAATCACACAAAAAGATGAAAAAGGAACACTATTCACATCCTTCAAAAAGGAAAAAGAACACTGTGCCCTTTCCTTGCGAGGCTCGGGCGAAACGGGCTCGGGCGAGGCGGAAGTGACAGCTTCGTCCGAGGCCTGGCTCGGAGGCTCGGGCGAGACGCAAGCAATCGTTCGTCCGAGGCCTGGCTGGGAGGCTCGGGCGAGACGGAAAGCGACTGTTTCGTCCGAGGCCTGGCTCGGAGGCTCGGGCGAGACGGAAAGCGACTGTTTCGTCCGAGGCCTGGCTCGGAGGCTCGGGCGAGACGCAAGCAATCGTTCGTCCGAGGCCTGGCTGGGAGGCTCGGGCGAGACGGAAAGCGACTGTTTCGTCCGAGGCCTGGTTCGGAGGCTCGGGCGAGATGCAAGCAATCGTTCGTCCGAGGCCTGGATGGGAGGCTCGGGCGAGACGGAAAGCGACTGTTTCGTCCGAGGCCTGGCTCGGAGGCTCGGGCGAGACGCAAACAAGGCGGACGACGGACCGGCCGTTCGGGACTCGCGCTGGGAAAACCGAGTGTGGGGAGAGATTCGCGGGCTCACCGTGAGTCGGGAGAGAGACTCGGCGAGGCGGTGCAGGGTCGGAGGAGGGAGCTCGACGGTGGAGGTGCTCCGGCGGAGCTCTCTGGCGGCGAACGACGTCCGGCGGCTCTGTCCACCAAAAAGGGGTCACCGAGGTGCGGTTAGGAGCGCACGGAGGTGAGGAAGAGAGGGCAGGGGTCGGAGGGACGGGAGGAACACTCACGGCGGCGAATTTCTCTCTTGGCCGAAGCGCGGTCGCTTGCCGGAGTCGGAGACGAAGCTCCTGCGCCGACGATAGGAAGGCGGAGGGGTGAAATTGGTCGCTCCGGAAGGTGGAGCAGCTCAAGGCGAAGGCGGTGGAGGCTTCGGCGGGCGCTGGGGTGGTCCGGTGGTGCGGGGCGCCGTGGTGGTGGTAATGGCGGACTCGGCGGCTTCTTATAGTCGCGGGCGGAGCTGAGGGGGGGGTCCGGTTGGAAGAGTGGGGAGCGTTCGGGCGACATTAAAGAAGGTAGGGAACACGGTAGGGCGGCTCGGTGCGGGCGGGGAACGCGCGCGCGGCGGGGCGGCTTGCCGGCGGCCGGCAACTGCGCGCTGTCCGCGGCCGAGGGGAAAGAGGAGGAGGGTAGGGGATGGGCGAAGCGGCGGTAGGTAGGGGACCGGAGACGAAACGAGCGCCAGCGCTTGGCCGCGCGCGGCACGGGCGCGGGTCAGCCGGGCTCGGCATGGCGGCGAGGCTCGCGCGCGGCGCGGTGGCCTTGCCGGAGGCCGGGGCCCCCCTGGCTTTAAGGCTCGTACAGAGACGTTGCCCAAACCAAAAATCTAACCCCTTTCTGAAAACTTGAAATTACTCCCAAAACTTGAACTACACAAAGAAAACTCAAAACACCAAAGTTGCTTAAAATTTTGAGATCTACAACTTTGTCAATATAAACTTTTTCTGAAACTCAAAAGTTTTTGAGATAATTTTGAAAACTGAAAAAGGGACAAAATTGAAGTTTGAAGGAATCTGAAATTACTTCTGATTTTATATTGAAACTTGGAAATCTGTAAACACTAAAGTTGTTCCTCTTGACAAGACCTACAACTTTGCTAAAAGGACCAACCTCAAATGTTGAATAGTTTTTGCATTATAAAAAGAGGGGTAAAAACCAGGGTTTGGAAATCAGGGTTTTTCAAAAGGAATTCCAATTCTATTTCTGATTTTTAACTTTGATTAACACAACAAGGCATCAGGGCACTCAACTGAACAAGATTTACACAGAGCTAGACACAGAGGTAAAATTACCATTTTGCCCTTAAAGGAAGATTTGGGCTTTTAGGGTTTTTTTTTTAAAAAAATCACTACACAAGTTACTCTAGAAGAAGGTAAAGGCAAAACAAGCATTAGGCAAACATAATGCATGGCAAGAAGGATTAATGACTAAAGATGATGACATGTCAGGTTAATACATATTAATCACCATAGGTGTTACAGCCTTCCCCCCTAAAAGAAATCTCGCCCCGAGATTCTGCGTCTTAAGAAGGACAAGGCAAACCTTACATCTACAGAGTATCGAGAAAGTTTGGAAAGGTCTTCGCTAAGAAATCTTCGGATTCCCAAGTGGCTTCTTCTTCAGAGTGTTGGTTCCACTGGATCTTGTACCATCTTGTGGTAGTCCTCCGGGTAACACGGTCCTTGTGATCCAACACACGAACTGGATACTCAGAGTATGACAGATCGGGTTCTAACTCAACACCTTCAACTTCCACCACGTGTTCGGGTACTCGGAGACATTTCTTGAGTTGGGAGACGTGAAACACATTATGGATTGCGGAAAGATGATCGGGCAATCTTAGCTTGTAAGCTACCTTGCCACAACGTTCCAGAATCTCAAAGGGACCAATATAGCGGGGTGCTAACTTTCCCTTGACTCCAAAACGAGTAACTCCTTTGGTGGGTGAGACCTTCAGGTACGCATAATCTCCGATCTGGAACTCCAAAGGTCGACGTCTCTTGTCAGCATAGCTTTTCTGTCGAGACTGCGCAATCTTCATATTCTCTTGTATTTGCTTGACTTTTTCTTCCATATCTTTTACTAGGTCAACTCCAAAGAATTCCCTTTCTCCAGGTTCCGACCAACTGAGAGGTGTACGACAACGGCGACTGTACAGTGCTTCAAAGGGTGCCATTTTAATGCTTTCTTGGTAACTGTTATTATATGAGAATTCTGCCAAGGGCAAACACTCATCCCAAGTATCTGCGAAGGTGAGCACACAGGCTCTCAACATGTCCTCTAACACTTGGTTGACTCGCTCAGTTTGTCCATCCGTTTGTGGATGATATGCTGTGCTATGCAAGAGTTTGGTTCCAAGTGAGGTTTAGAACGCTTTCCAGAACTTTGCGACAAACTGAGTACCACGATCAGAGACAATGGTCTTGGGTATGCCATGGAGTTTTACTATGTTGTTCTTGTACAAAATGGCATAAGTGGGGACGGTGTAGCTGGTCTTGACTGGCAGGAAGTGAGCTTGCTTAGTGAGGCGATCCACGATCACCCAGATGGAATCAAAACCTCTTGATGTCTTGGGTAGCCCATTGATAAAATCCATACTGATATCGTCTCATTTCCAAGCAGGTACAGGTAAAGGTTGCAATTCTCCTCCGGGCCTCATGTGCACGGCTTTGACTTTCTGGCAAGTATCACACTGAGCGACATACCGAGCGATCTCAATCTTCATCTTTGTCCACCAGAACCTTCGCTTCAAGTCCTGGTACATCTTGTTGCTGCCGGGGTGGATGGAGAATCTAGTCAAGTGTGCTTCATCAAGGATTAACTTTCTTAACTCAGACACTTTAGGAACTACTAACCGATTCTTAAACCATACTACTCATGTATCATCAATCCTGAAACAATCAGCCTTTCCGGATTAGACCTTTTCGATGATGTGCTTGATTCCAGGGTTATCTTTCTGTGCAGCGATGATCTGCTCTTTGATAGGGGTTTCTATTCTGATATTATTCAGAGTTCCTTGTGGAATCATTTCAATATTCAACTTTTCCAGCTCATAACACAAAGAAGAATCATAGGGTTTCATCATCAGACAGTTGCAATATGACTTGCGACTGAGCGCATCGGCAACCACATTCGCCTTACTCGGATGGTAATGCACTTCAAGATCATAGTCCTTAATTAACTCAAGCCATCTTCTCTGCCTCATATTCAGTTCCTCTTGAGTGAAGATATACTTCAGGCTTTTGTGATCAGTGTACACATTACAGGTACTGCTCAACAGATAATGACGCCAGATCTTTAAGGCATGCACCACTGCTGCTAACTCAAGATCATGGGTTGGATAATTCTCTTCATGTCGCTTAAGCTGTCGGGAGGCATATGCGATCACTCGGCCTTCTTGCATCAAAACACAGCCCAAACCAGTACCAGATGCATCACAGAAGACATCAAAGGGCTTTTCAATGTTCGGCTGGGCTAGCACTGGTGATGTAGTTAACAGTTTCTTCAGAGTTTGAAAGGCTTGCTCACAGGCTGGTGACCAGACAAACTTCACAGAATTCTTTACTAACTCAGTGATAGGCTTGGCGATTCTGGAGAAATCCGGAATGAATCGACGATAATATCCAGCCATTCCCATAAAGCTGCGGACTTGATGAACAGTGGTAGGTGGCTCCCAATCCAGAATGTCTGCCACTTTACCAGGGTCAACTGACACACCTTCAGCGGATAGGACATGACCAAGAAACTGTATCTGATCTAACCAGAACTCACATTTACTGAACTTGGCATAAAGCTGATGATCTCTGAGACGGGATAGAACGATACGAAGATGTTCGGCATGATCTTCAGGGGTTTTTGAGTAGACAAGGATGTCGTCAATGAACACGACCACGAATTTATCAAGCTCTGGCATGAACACAGAGTTCATGAGGTACATGAAATGAGCAGGGGCATTGGTCAAACCGAAGGACATGACCAAGTACTCATATAGGCCGTATCTGGTGGTGAAAGCTGTTTTAGGAATATCTTCAGGACGTATCTTTATTTGGTGGTAGCCAGATCTGAGATCGATCTTGGAGAATACTTTGGCTCCAGCTAACTGGTCAAAGAGAAGATCAATACGAGGCAAGGGATATTTATTTTTGATGGTGACTTCATTGAGTGGGCGATAATCAACACATAGCCTGAGACTCTTGTCTTTCTTCTTTACAAAGATTGCAGGACAGCCCCAAGGAGACGAGCTTGGGCGAATGAAGCCCTTGTCCAACAAATCTTGTAACTGAGTTTTCAGCTCCGCCAACTCTCTGGGAGGCATTCGATAAGCTCTGCGGGATATAGGAGCAGTCCCAGGCTTTAGCTCTATGGCAAACTCAACATCACGGTCAGGAGGCAGACCAGGTAAGTTCTCTGGAAAAACATCAGGGAATTCACAGACCACGGGGATGTCTCTGGTTTCCAGAACATAGGTGGTATTCAAAAGTGTGGCTGCTGGTTTTTGAGGCATTGAGAGTTGGAGAAGGAGTTTGGAGGTACTGTTGGGAATGTCCACTCTCACAACCCTATTCAGGATGTCAATAATAGCCTTATACTGGCACATCCAATTCATGCCTAGAATGACATCTATCTCCTGATCACATAGCACTATCATGGTGGTAGGAAATATGTGTTTCCCCAACATCACCGGTATATTGCGAACCACTTCCTTAGTACTTATACGCCCTTCAGGCGAAAATATATAGAAACTTTCTTTCAACTCCCCGATTGATATCTCAAGCTTAGAGACAAATGTACGACTGATGAAGGAATGCGATGCACCAGAATCAAACAACACGACTGCAGGATGATTGGCAACGGGAAACCTACCGATCATGACGGGCTCTCCTTCTGGGATGTCGCCGACAGTGGTGTAGTAGACTTGCCCGTGCTTCTTGACAACTTTGCCTTTCTGAACATGCTGCTGCTGGACACGGTGCTGCTGCTGCTGCTGAGATCCTCCAGGATTCTTCTGAGTATTCTGGGCATACCTCTTGGGCTTTGGGCACTCACGAGACCAGTGACCAAGCTGGCCGCAGTTGTAGTAGGGATGGTTGTAGGTTGTTTGTGGAGTGGTGATACGAACACCTGGGGCGTTCGGCTGTGTGGCACTCTGCTGGTTGGCATTATGGGTGGTGGCCGCGGTACGGACGACCACTTGCTGGTTGGGGTAAGGTAGGCGATTTTGGTGGTGACTGGGGTGGTATATGATCCTCTGGCGCTTGTGACCGCCAGAGAAACTGCTGGATCCTGCTTTCTTCTTCTTCTTTTCCTCTTGATACTGACGGTTGCTTTCTTCATATGCAACAGCACGATCAACGGCATCATGATACGAACCGGTCAGGTTATTGGACAGACCTCTGCGGATCTTAGGATGCAGACCTCTAAGGAAACAATCCCTCTTCTTTTCATCTGTGTTGACATACTCTGAGGCATACTGGCTAAGATGGTTGAACTGACCCACGTACTACATCACTGAGGAGTCCTTCTGCTGCAGTGCCAGAAACTGATCAAGCTTCATCTTCATCAATCCGGAAGGGATATGATGTGCACGGAAAGCGGTGCGGAACTCTTCCCAGGTCAACTGATGACCTTCTGGCTGGGCAGCCAACAGGTTGGCATACCAAGCGCTTGCTGGACCACGAAGCTGCTGGGAAGCGAACCGGGGCTTCTGGTTGTCGGTACAGCGGAGAAGACCGAACTTCTGCTCCATAGTGCGGAGCCAGTCATTAGCTTCAAGGGGTTCATCGGCCTTGGTGAATACCGGTGGACGGGTTTCGGTGAAATCCACATATGTGGTCTCGTTGTTGATGTTATGGCGACCACGGCGACCATTGTTCTGCTGCCCCTGATTTTGAGCCATTAGGTTAGCAGCGGCTGCCAAGGCTGCAATGGCATCTGCTAGTGTAGCAGGAACAGGTGGAGGGTTTGGAAGGTTGGCATCATCAGAACCTCCAGCTCCAGTGCGAGTGTTCACAGGCATCTGTTAAGCAACTTGGAACTTAGCATTCATAGATAGGGTTCTGAAATCAACAGACTGATAGCTTCTTCTGATACAAAGTCTGATAGATTGATAAAGATGATTGACAGATAGCGACTGACTGATAAGGAGAAAAGGTACAAAAAGAAAGATACAGACTGACTTAACAAAAGACAGACTAACGCTCCCAAACCTAGACTAAGGTTTTAGGTAAGCAGGTGGTATAGACACACGGGATCTCCATCTCCTAACGACGAGCCTAATCCTCATCGAAGATGATCATGTCGTCGCCGTCGTCTTCTTCGAGGATGAGCTCAGGCTCTTCCTCCTCGTCCTCGTCTTCAGCGTGGACGTCCTCAGCAGGTTCAATTTCTTCGTCCACGTCTGGCTCTTGTTCCACATCGGGTTCTTCCACTACTCCGTCCTCAGGGTCTTCCATAACCGGGGGTACCAAGGGGTGGAGTTGATCATACAGCTGATGCACTTCCTCATGAAGCATATCATTGAACTGTTCAATCTGAGTTGTGTACTGCTGCAGTCTGTGGAGCTCGGCTCTGGTGACGTCCTCACGGATCCAAGCATCATTGCGCTGCTCGATAGCGCGAACCGTGTTCCGGTTGGCCTGCTCCAGGGAAGCTCGTGCCTCATAAAACTTCAGGCGTGAGTGGTAGAAGTCATGCTCCAAGTTCTTCAACTCAGCCTTCAGATTCTTGATCTCCTCCTTCAGGTTCTTACGGGTGCGGCGGGGAAAGCGACGACTGTTGGAAAATTCTCCAGTCTCCTCCTCAGCGCGTGGTGCCAACTGGTGGCGTGGCACACCATGCGGTCCAGTCGACTTGCGGGCGGTCAGCTTGATGCGAGCCATGTCTGGATAAGAGAAGATGGATGAGAAAGGCTAGCAAGAACAGGTAAAGGCATACTACCCCAACGAACTTAGAGAGGAAGTTATTATTAACTTAAGTGATTATGACATGATGCATGAATCGTTCCTACGGAACAAAGCAATGCAATACATAAATAAGGTACATAGGGCTTAAAACATGTTGTTCCACTAGCTAGTGTTGCCATATGAGAGACAAGATGAGAGAAGCAATTTGGACTCAAAATAGTCAAGTTTAGTTTGTTTGGACTCAAAAGGTCTTTTGAAGTTTTCGCAAAAACGAACACTGCAACGTTAAAGTGAGATGCTCCGATACCACTCTGTGATGGAACGGCCCTAATCTCATGGCCCACGTGTCCCTGTCAACCTCTGACAGCCGAACCCATGTTCCATGTGATTAAGACCTGTTCGCCACCAGGCTACATCAGTGCCCAATGTCCGCAGGATCATCTCACAATTCGGTTACAACATTGCATACTTTTACAAATAACATCGAAATAAAGAGCGGAAGACTTAAATAACATTAGTTTTACAAAGCAGGGTTCCAAATAGAAATTAAGGTGCAGTTATTACAAACCAAGTTCTGATAATAGAAATAGACAAAGGCAACGTAGCGGAGTACAACAAAATAAAGATACTGATAATCACCCAGCCCGAGGGTGCACAACTATTCTTCGGCCTCATCGGCCTCTTCCTGGACGATGGTCATGCAGCAGGGCGCAAGACACATCGGGGTCTCAGTCATACCTGCAGCATGGGTAACAAACCCTGAGTACTGGGGGTACTCAACAAGACTTACCCGACTAAAGAAAAGGGAGAAGACTCAGGAATGAGAGGCTTAGGGTAGTCAAGGTAAGGCTTAAGAAAGATCAGGTATTTTACAGAAAAGCGTTTTGTAAACCTTATTCTATTTTGGAAAGATTCAGTATTCCTCAATTCTTCATCGTTCCTGATTCATTTTACATTTCAAAACATTCCTAGTTGAGAACCACTCTCCGTTGACAGTCAGTGACCAAGTCTCCATAACCGAGGAGCAACGTTAATCCGGATAAATAATTCTCAGCTGAGGATCCCTATCCACACTGCATATGTAGCACCCAAGCTTGCATATGCCAACTCGTCTACCACGATTCCTCCAAGATTGGGCCCGGTCCTACGCCACCCGGAAGTACAGTACACCACTCCTATCCAGGTACGACGACCACGTGGGTACATGCTACTTCCGCCATCTCTCCACTCCCAGTGCGCGGTTGTCGGTCCAATAAAGGATTTCTCGGAGCCAGAGCTTTCCGAAGTATGTGAATAGTTGCAAGTCTTGGCCAGCAGGCCCCCATACGGATGATCCCTAAATTTTTCCGCCAGCGACAAGCACCTCGGGACTCTAACCCAAGAGTACAGGTTCTGTCGGTTTTTCAACCCTGTCCCGGTCGGTGTCAACTGTTGAGTCCCGGACTACAACATGACGGCACCGTACGCTCGGACAACCTCTCCTCGCTGTTGACTAGGTACGGATCAGATACTTAGCCAACAGGCAGGGAGTAAAGCCAAAATCCCATCAAAATTCTTTAAGTGATCACACTTTTGAAATTGGCATTTTATTGCAAATCTATTGTATAGCATCGCTACGTATTTTGCAAATAGTTTTTAATCAGGGCAGGTGGATTTTCTGGTGGAGGTAAATAGTGCAGGTAATAGGGCATCACACAACTTTTATAACCTAATGTAGTAGTTTTAACTCAAAAGCATTTAAGTAAACTTTTGTGAAAACAAGGAAGGGTTAAGATGCACCGGGGCTTGCCTTGAAGAGCAAGGAGGACGGGCTCGGGGTCGGCAGTGCAGGTGTTGGAGCTCGGGGTCGCTTCGGGAGTAGGTTCGTCAGCGGCCGCCTCGACCTTGACGCCTTCTCCTTCGGTCACTATACGGATGCAATGATGTATGCTTATGAGGATGCTGACATGAACAATAGGATAATTCTACTAATTCTAGAGTACAACTTTTCGGTGCGTAAGTAACTTCTAGAACAGACACAAAGTTACTTATCTTGATCTCTAAGCAAAATTAAACAACCCATTACGCATCATTTATCCGATCTAAACACAAAACAAGCATGACATCACAAACATCATAGACCAAAGGGGTGGGGGTCTATGAACAGCAAACAATCCCAAAAGTCACACGACAGGGCATACAACATGAACTCTACTTGATTTTCTATTTTTCCTAATTATTTTTAAAAAGGTCATTTTATGCAGTTGCTCCAAAATTTACCCAATTAATCTCATAGGTTCATTAAGGTATAAATAGATGTCAAAACAAAATTCATAATTTTTGGAGGTCATTAAGGTGCTTAACAAAAATCAAACATTTAATTAGCAAAAGGCACTATTTAACAATTTAAATAAATACCCAAAAAAAAATCAATTTGCTCCAAAAGGCCTCAAATTTTCTCCAGAGACTAAACATGACATAACTAGCACATAAAAATTTATCTCATGATTTTTGGAGCTACACATGATTTTCTAAAAATCTAAAACCATTCATTTCTTAATTAGAAGGGAGATTTTTCATTTTCAAATTTTTGCACAAAGTCCAAGTTTCATATTTTTCTAAAATACTACAAGGTATAAAGAGTCTACCATCAAATTTTCAGAATTTTTGGAGCAATACAGATAATCACACAAAAAGATGAAAAAGGAAAACTATTCACATCCTTCAAAAAGGAAAAAGAGCACTATGCCCTTTCCTTGCGAGGCTCGGGCGAAACGGGCTCGGGCGAGGCGGAAGTGACAGCTTCGTCCGAGGCCTGGCTCGGAGGCCGGGGCGAGACGCAAGCAATCGTTCGTCCGAGGCCTGGCTGGGAGGCTCGGGCGAGACGGAAAGCGACTGTTTCGTCCGAGGCCTGGCTCGGAGCTCGGGCGAGACACAAGCAGTCGTTCGTCCGAGGCCTGGCTGGGAGGCTCGGGCGAGACGGAAAGCGACTGTTTCGTCCGAGGCCTGGCTCGGAGGCTCGGGCGAGACGCAAGCAATCGTTCGTCCGAGGCCTGGCTGGGAGGCTCGGGCGAGACGGAAAGCGACTGTTTCGTCCGAGGCCTGGCTCGGAGGCTCGGGCGAGACGCAAACAAGGCGGACGGCGGACCGGCCGTTCGGGACTCGCGCTGGGAAAACCGAGTGTGGGGAGAGATTCGCGGGCTCACCGTGAGTCGGGAGAGAGACTCGGCGAGGCGGTGCAGGGTCGGAGGAGGGAGCTCGACGGTGGAGGTGCTCCGGCGGAGCTCTCTGGCGGCGAACGACGTCCGGCGGCTCTGTCCACCAAAAAGGGGTCACCGAGGTGCGGTTAGGAGCGCACGGAGGTGAGGAAGAGAGGGCAGGGGTCGGAGGGACGGGAGGAACACTCACGGCGGCGAATTTCTCTCTTGGCCGAAGCGCGGCCGCTTGCCGGAGTCGGAGACGAAGCTCCTGCGCCGGCGATAGGAAGGCGGAGGGGTGAAATTGGTCGCTCCGAAAGGTGGAGCAGCTCAAGGCGAAGGCGGTGGAGGCTTCGGCGGGCGCTGGGGTGGTCCAGTGGTGCGGGGCGCCGTGGTGGCGGTAATGGCGGACTCGGCGGCTTCTTATAGTCGCGGGCGGAGCTGGGGGGGTCCGGTTGGAAGAGTGGGGAGCGTTCGGGCGACATTAAAGAAGGTAGGGAACACGGTAGGGCGGCTCGGTGCGGGTGAGGAACGCGCGCGCGGCGGGGCAGCTTGCCGGCGGCCGGCAACTGCGCGCTGTCCGCGGCCGAGGGGAAAGAGGAGGAGGGTATGGGATGGGCGAAGCGGCGGTAGGTAGGGGACCGGAGAGGAAACGAGCGTCAGCGCTTGGCCGCGCGCGGCACAGGCGCGGGTCAGCCGGGCTCGGCATGGCGGCGAGGCTCGCGCGCGGCGCGGTGGCCTTGCCGGAGGCCGGGGCCCCCTGGCTTTAAGGCTCGTACAGAGACGTTGCCCAAACCAAAAATCTAACCCCTTTCTGAAAACTTGAAATTACTCCCAAAACTTGAACTACACAAAGAAAACTCAAAACACCAAAGTTGCTTAAAATTTTGAGATCTACAACTTTGCCAATATAAACTTTTTCTGAAACTCAAAAGTTTTTGAGATAATTTTGAAAACCGAAAAAGGGACAAAATTGAAGTTTGAAGGAATCTGAAATTACTTCTGATTTTATATTGAAACTTGGAAATCTGTAAACACCAAAGTTGTTCCTCTTGACAAGACCTACAACTTTGCTAAAAGGACCAACCTCAAATGTTGAATAGTTTTTGCATTATAAAAAGAGGGGTAAAAACCAGGGTTTGGAAATCAGGGTTTTTCAAAAGGAATTCCAATTCTATTTCTGATTTTTAACTTTGATTAACACAACAAGGCATCAGGGCACTCAACTGAACAAGATTTACACAGAGCTAGACACAGAGGTAAAATTACCATTTTGCCCTTAAAGGAAGATTTGGGCTTTTAGGGTTTTTGAAAAAAAATATCACTACACAAGTTACTCCAGAAGAAGGTAAAGGCAAAACAAGCATTAGGCAAACATAATGCATGGCAAGAAGGATTAATGACTAAAGATGATGACATGTCAGGTTAATACATATTAATCACCATAGGTGTTACAGTCGTGTCCTGTACGTGCCGGAATGGGTGCTGCACGGCTTCTACATCGTCACGCCATCACGTCCACGCCCAGGATGGAGGTCACGCTCCAAGGACGCCTCAACAGCAACGCCCACGTCGGCTCCAGTGGCCCCGACAAGACAGGATTCCTACCCTACGTCATATCGAGCGCTGTACATATCTATCCTGTGTAAACCCTGGCCTCCTCTTGTTCTATAAAAGGGGACGCCAGGGCCCTTCGCGCAAGAGGGAGGACGCGAGTCCACGATTACACAACTCCGAGAGACAACACACAAGTCCACACACGTACACCCTCGAGTCCGGACTCCGGTCCACGCTCATTGAGGTTGTATTCGCCCCTGTACAAGCACTTAGGTGCAAGTAAGACAAGAACCTCCTCCCCCGCTGGACGTAGGGCCTTCTTTGCCCGAACCAGGATAAATCCTTGTGTCATCTTGCATCACCATCCAGGAAGAGAGCACGCGATCACATTACTCGTTGGTGTCATACCCCCGGGTTCGAAACTCCGATAGTTGGCGCGCCAGGTAGGGGCCTTCGCGTGTTGAGTCGGTTTCTCGCTGTTTCCTGGATGGCTGCTTCGACTCCTTCGTTCTCTGCCGGTGCCGTCATCTGGTTCGGGAGCCTCGAGTTCCTGGCCACCGACAACGGCAACGAGCTGACCTTGCTCTCCATGGAGGGCCCGAGTGGAGGGCGTGTCACGCCACCCCGTGTGAGGAGCGTGGCACGTCGCCCACACCACCATGTGTCGCCACCCCGTGAGCGGCGCCGTCGTCACCATCGTTGCTAGGCACAGGCCGTGCCGGCGGCGTACACCCACTTCCCCGTGGCCGGCGCGGAGTTCCCAAGGAGGAGCCTGCCCGGCGCACGGCCGGAGACTTCCAGGGCGCGCCCGCGCCCGCCCAGCGACTTCGCATTCATCATGCGCACGGACCAGGAGCCAGGCCAGAGGCCTCCGAGCTGTGCACCGTCGACGCCACCCAGCCTCCTCCCGCACGGGGTGTACCGCGCTCGACGCCGGCGGTTCCCGTTCGGCCTCGACAGCTCCGCAGCAGCCTACGCCCGCCAACTCAACGAGCGCCGTCGGGACCGACCGCCGGCAGGCCAGGAGGAGCGCCCGGGTGTGCTACTGCAAGCCATGGCCAACCTGGAGATCGTCCACCCCGCGTACGTCGACCGCGGCTTCTCGCGAGCCATCGAGCCTCCCCGGCGATCCACCGTCGGAGAATGGTACCGCGAGCTGCGGTCCCAGCATTTGCCAAGGCGGCACGCCGTCAACAGCTCCGACTCCGACGAATACAACTACCACGACCCCGACCTCTGGGATCCCACCAGGGAGTTCTTCCAACTCGAGGGGGTCGTATGCGATACCGAGGACGAGGGCGACGACGGCAGGCCGGCGCTCGATCTAGAAGGCCCCAGCGACGTGGTCGCGGCAGGCGGATCACGTGTTCAGGGGAGGAACGAACCTCCAGCACCGGCTGCACCGCCTCAGCACGACGACGGCCGGGCGGCGCAACTCGCGCAGGTGCAGGAGGCAATCACCAAAGCCGAGGAAGAACGGCGACACCTGCTGCAGCTCCGGCAAACTCTGATGCAGGAACCACCCCAGCCCCGAGGAGCCGGAGCTCGAGGTCGGGCTCGAGAGGTCCACCGGCGGATCCTCGAGGACGGGGCACCAGCACGCCCCGAGGTATGCTTCCCTCGAGCCGGGCAGAACGTGGTGGCGGCGGCGATGATGCTCCGTGATCTACCCGCCGTCTCCAACCCTGACGCCAGGCGCATGCTTGGGGAAATGAAGAACCTCCTCGAGACAGCCGCTGTGCAGCAGGCCGGGAGCTCGGCGTCACGCTGGCGCGGAGCAGCCTCGGGGAAGCTGGCGGACACGTCCCGCAACGAGCGCGAGGCATCCGTCCACCAGCCGGACGCCTCTCGAGCTAGGCCAGTCCGCGAACGGATCATCGACAACCGGACACCTCGAGACCCCAACGACGCCCGCAACGACATCAACCGTCGGCGCAAGGACAAGGGGGCCCAGGAGCGTGGCTATAACGCCCATCGAGGGGGGCGCTACGACAGCGACGAGGACCGGCAAGTCCTCGAGCCCCCGGGTCCCAGAGTCTTCAGCCGGGCCATCCGCAGCTCAACCGTCCCCGACCGCTTCCGACCGCCGACCAACATCATGAAGTACGACGGGGAGGTCGAGCCCAAGCTCTGGCTCTCGGACTTCCGCCTAGGCTGCCAACTGGGCGGAGCGAAGAACGACGACCGTGTGATCATACGCCAACTCCCACTTTACCTCTCGGACACCGCCCGCCGGTGGCTCGAGGGGCTCCCGCCGGATCGGATCGACGACTGGGCCGACCTAGTCAGGGTCTTCGATGGGAATTTCAAGGGGACTTGCGTGCGCCCAGGCAACCCCTGGGACCTACGGCGTTGCAGGCAGGCGGTGGAGGAGCCCCTCCGCGACTTTGCTCGGCGGTTCTCGAAGCAGCGCCTCGAGCTCCCCCACGTGCCTGATGAGGACGTCATCTCAGTGTTCCTCGCGGGCACGACATGCCAAGAGCTAGTTCATGAGCTAGGACGCTACCGTCCCAGGACGGTTGAGGACCTGATGGATCGCGTCACCAGCTTTGCCTCAGGCGACGAGGCAGTGGGGGCCTTCTTTGGCCGTTCCACGGACAAAGGTAAGGCGGTGACCGCGCCGGAGGGCTCGAACAAGGGCAACGACGCCAAGAACGACAACAATAACAGCAACAAAAAGAAGAAGAACAAACGCAAAGGTCAGAAGGCGAAGCGCGACGCCAATGACGACGACGAAGAAGAGGTGCTCGCAGGCGCCCTCGAGCCTAAGAAGCCCCGAGGCCCCCCTGACGGGGCTGTTTTCGACCAGATGCTCGAGGACCCCTGCACTTATCACAGAGGCATAATAAATTTCGATCCACAACGCATCATCACATGATAAATAGTGCTCATCACATAGCATACAAAAGTCAACATAACATCCGTAGGTGCCCATACATATGGGACTTTTAAAGGTTTTGCGCCATACGCACATAGGTCCAACACACATTCTTACATCCACATGTTACCCAAAAGATCAAGCGCTACGATATGAGATAAGACCACTACGCGCTAACACTAACTAGTCTACTCCCTACTGGCACCATCGTCATCATCGTCGTTGTCATCATCATCACTCGAGATGTTCGAAGAACCACTGGACGAAGCATGAGAATCCGGGTCCTCCTGAGGAAGGATAGGGTTCCTCTCATTCTCACGGCGATGAATCTCCTCATGTAGACGATCATTGTAGTCCTGGAGATGATGAAGTTGCAGCTCCAAATCTCCCACCTGTAGCCTGAGAAGCCTGTTCTGCTCAGTCGCACGCATACCCTCGAGACAAACATTACGTAGCGACTCCTCAGTCTCGGCCATGATGGTGGATAAGAAGGTCGTCATACCCTGCTGGTCACTAAGCTGCTGTGCCGTCTCCTGCTCCCTCTGACGAGCCTGGTCTCTCTCAATGGTCAAGTGAGCTAGCTGAGTGGTAAGAAGGTCGACCTCTGTAGCATGCGCCTCCTGACCCTGGTGATGTGCAGCTATCTCCTCACGGAGGATGTGGTCCAGGTGGTCGTAGCTACGTGACAGACACCCGTAGGTAGCCATGAGTGCAGCCATCGCACTCCCAGCTGGCCCTGCGCAGTGCTCACGCTCTGAAGAACTAGCCTCCAACACCGTAGCACCCGGCTGACGCCACACGGACTGGTACGGATCTGCTGTAGGGAAGACACCGGCTGTGGCATGGGCAACTACCTCTGGATGATCCTCCATGATATCCCGAAGAACAGTGTACGCAACTTGGTTGGCTCCATCCCAAGGAGTCCTGCCCTGAAGAGCAAACACTCTGCGGCACCACACATGATCCTGCGGATCACGGCTGGGCACGTCCACCTCAACTGTGTACATGTAGCGATCCTCTGAAAACTGAACTCGATGCCACTCATATTGCGGCTCCTGGCCCTTCTGGTATCCGACTAAGTGCAGCACCCTCCACAAAAGAGTAGGCATGCCGAACTCCTCCAGAAAATCCTCGGATCCCTCCTCGGTCCAAGGACCCAGCATGTAATTGGGCCTCCTGCCTCCAGTCGACTTGCGGGCGGTACGCTTAGTGCGGGCCATCTGAAAGAAGTGTATCCACATAGTTTTTAATTAGTTGAGAACAACTTTTATTTAAGATCGGGACGGATAACATAAGGAAGGAAGTAAATTAATGCAAGATTATATGATCATGATGCATGAGCGTAACATACGTCCTCACTGCCTAACAATCTAACGGCTAAACGGTGGCATACAACGTTCACTCATAGCGTTAACTAGCGTACTACACGTTCGCAAGTTAGCGTACCTGCAGAAAGTTCATTTCAGCCCTGCCCACAATATGAATATCATGCATTGCTGAAAATTAAATCTAATACTGGCTTAGGTGCACACCCAGTATACACGTAAGCAGTATATGCACCCATCAGAGAAGTATTACTCCCACAATTAATACTTTCACATATACTTGTGTGCAACAGGTATACATGTCAGCATCATTCACGCACTCCCCTAGATTGGCGGTTGTCCAATCATGCTCTCACAACTCACTTATTACCTTGGCGTAGAGGCAATTGATCCATACATTACTATTCCGAGGAATAGCACCCATACAATTTCACCCTTGCCGTATGGGCGACAGAAATAACAGAATTTAAATATGATGCACACCCCCAAGTTAGTACTTAAATAGCCACCTAAATTCCTATTGGGCATAAGGACTCGGTCACTGGCACACCTTAGCTTTAATCCTTAAGATTTTCCAAATCCTAATATAACTATAAGTTGGCAAATATAGCTTTATCCTTTATTAAAATATTGTTTTTAAATACACCCATGAACAGTAACGCAGAACTTGCTCCGATGTCAGCTGTAACAGAACCGACCAATTTGCACCAGATTAAGCACTGAAAACCTCCGCTCTCGTAGAAATCATCGAGTACTTAAGCTCGTACAAACCCGGTAGTCCGGAAATCTCGAAGGATTTCAAATCATTCAACGTCATCCAGCCAAGATCGTACTAGTTCCACGAACATGCTCACGGGTTACATCACAGTTGCATAGAGTTCAAATTACATCGGAGTACGAAATAATATTACAAACCATAGTTTGATAGAAGTAGCGGAAGCAACATAGTCTTTAAAACATAAGTTTAAGGTGTTCATAATACAGTGCCATCAGTTGACTGGGTCCACAAAAGCAACAGATGAGATAAGTGTTGACCATGCCCTTGGTCTAGTCATCACCCGTTACCGGGTACAAGCAGTTCTCGCAGTAACCATAAAAGCACTGGCCATCTGCAACAACAAGGGAAATAAACCCTGAGTACGAGAAGGTACTCAGCTAGACTTACCCGTCATAAACCAAAAATAATGAGACTCCAAGGATCATGTAGGCCATATAAGTGGGGTTGGCTGTACATACTCCTTTGCATGAAAGCTTTAGTAATAAAACTCAGTTTCAGATGTTGGCAATTGCTTTTAGTCATTAACTCTACCTTACTAGATTTGCACCTGTACTAAACAAGCACTTGCTAATTAATCAATCAAGAGTGACTATTTCATCAATAGCCTTTCAGATTCCATAACCATTTTAGTTCCATAAGTTCTACGGGAGATGATCTAAAGTCAACTGCTCATTGTCCAGGAGCGATGGCGATTATAATCGATTCCTACCCAGTTGGGGATAAAATGTCTCACACTCGCCCGGCACATTCCGGCTACGGCAGTCGTAAGCTACCAGTCAGGAGACCAACTCCGACCAACTCCGTTAATTGATCGACGCGTTCAATTTGACTGAAGGGACATTCCCGAACAGGTCCTATGCGACACAGACGAGAGACTACTAGCACACAGAACCTGTGTCCTGCTGCTCTTACATCCCGCCTCTGTCTCAGATTCATTATCACATGGTTATCTCATGATAGCACAGGCTAAACATGATCAGTATCCACCTATTGCGGGAGACAGGAAATCACCCGACTTTTACCGGTCTAAGCAGGGCTAAGCATATAACGAGCCTAGACCTAAACAGGGATATCAAGATATATTGCAGGTGGACAAGGATAAGTAATAATGCATCAACGGTAGCAATCAATTCCTATAACCTAATGCATCATTCATCATCAGGTTAATTAGAAAACATTTGCAAACCGTAGGAGTTAGAATGCTCCGGGGCTTACCTTTCTCAAAGTCCGACGGACGGTGCTCGCGGCACTCGGGTAGCTCGTCGGCGTCGGTCCCTCCGGCTTCTTCTGTCAGGTTCTCCTCCGGACTGGGCTCTTCCAGTAACGACTGGGTCTGGATCTCCTCCGCTGATCCTGTATGATGCATAGTGTGCATGAATAGGATGAATGCACATAGAATGCATATGTGATGCACATGATCAACAGCAATCAGGGGATAAGCACATGTCATCTACTGCATTCTCTTCAACAAGGTAGTCAACATCATCCCACTATTTAACCTAACATAGTCAATTGATTAAGCTATGTTGTCACCACCTCAAAGTTTACTTAATGAGTTTATTACCCTCTAATTACTTGCTGAAATAAATCTATTTACACATGCTTTAAACAGCAACCTAACCTAGACAGCTTCAGAAAAATCTACAGAAATTACTGGGAGTTAACAACACCTAATCTAGCTCCTTGTCCAAATTTCATCTCATTTGGACTTAAACTCCATTCTCTATGAAAAAGACAAATTCTATCATGGAAAGATGCTTTGAACTACACACCCTAGCACAAAGTGTCAAACAACAGATTTCTTATTTTTCTACTGAGCTTCCTAGTACAAGAGCAATGTGCTTAAATTCTCAGGTTCATATTCCTCATATTTTAATTACTACAAAATAAACAAGGAAACGACATTTAACCATTTTAAAAGCTACTGTCAAATTAATTCACAGAACAACCTCATATTATATTTTTCTCTGAAACTACACATTCATACAAACCTAACAAAACTGGAAATCACATTTTTCTGACTGATATATAATTAGTTATGCATTTTCCAAGTTATCAACACTTTTCTAATGTAAATAAATCTACACATAAAAATATCACCAAGAATGCATTCAACAGTTTTCACTGATAGATCTAAACATGCTTGACCTAACAAAATTTGTTTCACAGGATTTGGACTTAAAATGAGCCTTGTATGAATTTTTGAAGCCTTACATGAATTCTGCAAAACACATTAAAAAGGAAAACTCAATCCTAACGTACGGACTCCCTTCTTGATTCGGCCGAGGCACAAGACAGACGCTCGGCACACCCGGCGCGACTCAGCCGAGGCTCAGGCGCACTCGACCGATTCGGCCGAGGCTCAGACACATTCTACCGATTCGGCCGAGGCTAACCTATTCAGCCGAGGCTTACTGACTCAACCGAGACTAACTCAACCGACTCGGTCGAGGCTCGAGGCGAAGGCTCGGCGCATCCGTCTTTCCGAGGCCTACGGCACCCAAGCTCTTCCCTTTCTCTCTTTCTTACTGCCAGTCGGGGCCCGCTGGTCAGGGCGACCAAGCTTCCGAGGCCAAGCTCGGCACGTTACCGCGCGAGGCCAGGCTCGGCAGTCAACGGCGGAGTTTGGCGCCGTGGTCGTTGACCGGCCCTAGCTCGTCGACGGCGACGCTTCCGGTGACACTGAGACCATCACTGGATGCGGGTTTGTGAGGCGAACACAACTAACCGACTCGCTGAGCCAGAGGGATACCGGAGCAAGCTCGACGGCGGCCATGGCGGAGCGGCGGCTCTGCGACTCGGCGGCGGAACTCTTCCCGGCGGCTTGCGACTCGGCGAGGTTAGCACTAGCCCAAGCAAGACCTAAGCGACCTATTGGAGCAACTCTCGGGCTTCGGCATCCCCGGCATTGCTCGGAGCTATGCACGGCGGCGGTCCATGGCGGACACGGCGATGACACGGCTTGGTTCCGGCTGAAACACGGCGAAAGAGAGGTCTCCAACTAACTCTAAGCTACTACGGAGGTAGAGAAGACTAGAACATGGCTCGGCTTGGGATAGCTTGGCCGGAGATGACCGGTCCACATGAAGGTCACGGTGGCGGCCATGGCGGGAGCTTGCGGATGGCATCCGCTGTTCCAGCGGCTAGAGAGGGAGAGAGGGGAAACCAACCCTTGCCGGAGAAAGAGGAGGTCAAGGCGGAGAAACTGGCGGGAGGAATCGAACGGCGGTGAGCGGTGGAGCGAGTAATCGCTCGCCGGAGTTCGGCGGGCGGCGGCGGCGCGGAGCTCTGGTGAAGATGGAGTGGAGTGGAGCGAGGAAGAGAGCGAGCAATGGAATGCTCCTCTGGTTGCAAGCACGGGGCGGAGCGAAGGCAAAAGGAACGAAGTGCTAGGTGCATTGCACCTGGCCGGTTCCCGTCGGGGGAACTCCCGACCGGACGCGGCGGCGTCAGGCGTCGCGCGACACGCGGCGAGTGCGGACGCGGTGCATGGAGCGACGTGGCGAGTTCGGGCGCAAACCACGGGCGGCGAAGTCGGTGGTTTGGCCGGCCGGCGAAGCGGTCTCGTGGCTGCGGGCGGATTCTGCCGGCGCGGAGGGAGCGGCGGCCGCGAAGGAGAAGAAGGAGAGACTGACAGGCGGGGTCCACTGGGGTTAAACTAATGAAGTTTGGTTAAAAACTTTGATGCTCTATAACTCCTAAACTAAGCCGAATTAGGAAAAGGTCCTAAAAGCAAAGTTGCTTAGAATTTTGTAAGGAACAAATCATCTTTAAGGCTCAAGTCCAAATTCTGCTTAGAAAAAGAAATTTACTTCTAATCCATTTTTCTAATGCAAGAAATCACATTTTAAAAGCTTTTTCTGAGAAAGTGCTTTAAAGCAAAGTTGTTCCTTTCATCAAGATCTACAACTTTGTTATAAGGCACTTGGTCAGAAACAAAAAGCATAACAAGGTTATACTTAGACACTACACAAGGACTTAAGCACTTCAACAAACATATGCACATGAAATGATGAGATGCCATGCTCATGCCATGCCAGATTATGCATTTAGGGATTGCTTAACACCGGGGGTGTTACAGCCCTCCCCTCCTTAAAACAAATCTCGTCCCGAGATTTGGGTTACGAACCATTTCTTATAAAAGTGCGGGTATACTTCCTTTAGATAGTCATCCGTCTCCCAGGTAGCATCCCGGTCATCTTGCTCACTCCAAGATACCTTATATTGCTTCACGATTCTTCCGCGGGTCGCTCTTTCTTTTTCATCGAGCACTCGACATGGTGTAATTGAGTAAGTGAGATCAGATTGCAATTTGATACGAGCTGGTTGTACCTCTTCTTCTGGTACTCGAAGACATTTCTTCAGTTGAGAGACATGGAACACTGGAAAAATAGCCTTCAAATGCTCTGGTAATTGCAGTTGATAAGCCACTTCTCCCTTCTTTTGCACAATTCTATAAGGTCCCACGAACCTTGGTGCTAACTTCCTTTTGACTCCAAAACGTTTTACACCCTTCATTGGTGAAACCTTCAAATAGACATAGTCACCAATATTGAACTCAAGCGGTTTCCTTCGTTTATCAGCATAGCTTTTCTGGCGAGATTGTGCAGACGCAATATGTTGCTGAATCGTTCTAACTTGTTCTTTTGCTTCTTTCACCAAGTCAATACCATAGTACCGACGTTCCCCTGGTTCTACCCAGTTTATCGGTGTCCTGCATCTTCTACCATACAGAGCTTCAAAAGGAGCCATCTGTATACTTTCTTGATAACTGTTGTTATAAGCAAACTCTGCCAATGGTAACCATTTCTCCCAAGAACCTTTTGCTGATAAAACACAGGCTCTTAACATATCCTCTAGAACTTGATTCACTCTCTCTGTCTGCCCTGATGTTTGCGGATGATAGGCTGAGCTTCGGACTAAATCCGTGCCTAACTCCTTCTGCAACTTTTCCCAAAATGGTGCAGTAAACTGCGGTCCGCGATCAGAGACTATAACCCTTGGTACACCGTGCAGTCGCACAATCTGACTTATGTAGATCTCTGCATAATCTGGGGCCTTATAGTTGGTCTTGACTGGAATGAAATGTGCGGTCTTTGTGAGACGGTCCACAATCACCCAAATTGAATCATTACCCTTCTGAGTAGTGGGTAAACCAACGATAAAATCCATACTCACTTCTTCCCACTTCCATTCAGGTATGGCTAATGGCTGAAGCATTCCGGCTGGTTTTAAGTGAATAGCTTTTACTCGACAACACGTGTCACACCTTGCAACATAAGCAGCAATTTCTTTCTTCATTTTGGTCCACCAAAATCTCGGACGCAAATCTTGGTACATTTTTGTACTTCCAGGATGAATAGATAATTTGGACAAATGTGCTTCATCCATGATCTGATTCCTGAGTTCTCTATCCTTAGGCGCCACTAATCGCTGGTTAAACCATAGAACTCCATTTTCGTCAACTCGAAAATGCTTATCGGCCTCTTTTTCATCCTTGAGCCTTTCCTTAATATGGTAGATCCCTTTATCGGTTTTCTGGCCTTCTATAATTTGGTCAACTAACACATTGCGCAACTCTAAATCATGTAGTACTGCAGCATGTGTTAAGCTGAACTCATCCTCTGGTAGAAGCTTCATAGCATTACAGTGTGATTTCCGGCTCAGAGCATCAGCCACAACATTCGCCTTGCCTGGATGATAGTGAATTTGAAGATTATAATCCTTAATCAATTCCAGCCATCTTCTTTGCCTCATATTCAATTCTGCTTGCGTGAAAATATATTTAAGACTCTTGTGGTCGGTGTACATATTGCAGACATTCCCAAGCAGATAGTGTCTCCAAATCTTCAAAGCATGTACAACGGCAGCTAATTCCAGATCGTGGGTCGGGTAATTCACTTCATGCTTTCGCAATTGCCGCGAAGCATAAGCAATCACTCTGCCTTCTTGCATGAGAACACAACCTAGGCCTACCTTTGATGCATCACAAACGACATCAAAGGGTTTCTCAACATCCGGTTGAGCTACAACAGGAGCAGTGGTCAACAGTTTCCGCAAGGTACGGAAAGCAGTTTCGCACTTCTCTGTCCATCCAAATTTCTGATTCTTTTGCAACAAACTTGTCATTGGCTTTGCAATTTTGGAGAAATCGAGAATAAATCGATGATAATATCCCGCTAAACCGAGAAAACTCCGGATTTCACCAACTGAAGTCGGAGCCTTCCAGTCCATGACTTCCTGTACTTTACTAGGGTCAACTAAAATTCCTTCTTCCGACAGAATATGACCAAGAAATTGTACTTTCCTCATCCAAAACTCGCACTTGCTGAATTTAGCATAGAGCTTGTGTTCCCTGAGTCTAGATAAGACAACTCTCAAATGTTCCTCATGATCTTCTGCATTTTCCGAGTAAACCAGAATATCGTCAATGAACACTACCACAAACTTGTCTAATTCTGGCATGAACACGGAGTTCATCAAACTCATAAAATATGCTGGAGCATTGGTTAATCCAAAGGACATAACAAGATACTCATATAACCCGTATCTGGTTGAGAAAGCGGTCTTTGGAATATCCTGTGGTCTGATTCGAATCTGATGATACCCTGACCTTAGATCAATCTTAGAAAACACCTTGGCCCTTGATAACTGATCAAAAAGGATGTCTATCCTAGGTAACGGATACTTATTCTTAACAGTCACGACATTGAGTGGACGATAATCCACACACATGCGCAAGGACTTATCCTTCTTTTTGACAAACAAAGCTGGGCAACCCCATTCTGATACACTAGGTTGAATGAATCCCTTGTCCAAGAGTTCCTTGATCTGGGTCTTGAGTTCTGCCAGCTCATTGGGCGGCATTCGATACGGTCTCCTAGAGATTGGTGCAGTTCCTGGTAACAACTCTATCACAAATTCCACTGCTCTCTTTGGTGGTAACCCTGGTAACTCATCTGGAAAAACGTCCGGAAAATCCCTAACAACTGGAATTTTGGAGAGGTCTTCTATAGCAAGAGTACAAGATAAGTCAACAAGATCGGCACCTCGAGGAAGAGATACGCGAAGCTTGTTACCTGTCCGATAATCAGATAAGGTAAGAGTTCTGTTTGCAGTGTCTAACACCGCACTCCACATGGTCATCCAACTCATTCCTAAGACTACATCCATACGTAGTCCCGGCAAAACCACTAAGTTGGCTCCAAATTTATGCCCTCCAATATCGATGGTCACATTACACACCATCTGTCTAGATAACACGCTACTCCCTACGGAGCTCACGCGAAACCCATAATCCATTTCAGAGATTTCTTGATTATGCTTTTGTGCAAATGCCTTGCTCATGAAAGAATGCGATGATCCAGTATCAAATAAAACAACTGCAGGATGATGGTTCACGAGACACATACCGGCAGTCACGGGTTCTCCAGCACGAGCTTCTTCAACAGTCATGTTATGCAGACACGCTGGGTAATTAGCCTGCTGCTTCTTGGGGTGTGGGCAATACCTTGCAAAGTGCCCATCTTGGTTGCAATTGAAGCACGGCCCCCGAACTATTGGCTTGGTCCCAGTTGAGCTGCCTTGTCCTGCTCGAGCCTGACTTGCTGCCACCTTGTATGGTCGTTGACCACGCTGAGCTTGTTGCTGTCCTTTCTTCTAAGGCGGTCTGAAATGAGCCCCAGGCGCTGGTGGTCGGTATTGAGAACGCTGGGCTGGTGGTCCTCTAAACTGAGATGATCCAGATTCCAGGGTCCTCTTCCTAGCCTTGCTTGCAGTATGCTTATTGTTGTGATTCTCCTGGATCAGGCAGTCACTGATGAAGTCATTGAAAACTATGCGGGATGAAGTACCCACTGATTTTCCCATCTTAGTATTCAGTCCTCTCTTAAAGCTAGCTATCTTCTTAGCATCGGTATCAACAAAGTCTGGTGCATAGCGAGATAAAGAGTTGAACAAGTGATGATACTCGGTCACTGATCGAGTTCCTTGTGTTAAGCTCATGAATTCAGCCATCTTCATCTGAGTCAAGCCTGGCGGAATATAGTGCCCGCGAACAGCTTCCGCGAACATTCTCCAAGTGACAGGTGTACGAGCTGGATAAGTGGTACGGTGATGTCCCCACCAAATTCCGGCTGGCCCCTGTAGCTGATGTGCAGCATACTCTGCCTTTAATTCTTCTGTAAGCCTGAGCAGTCAAAACTTCTGCTCTATTGTATGCAGTCATTCTTCTGCTTCTAGAGGTTCTGTGGCTTCCTTGAAAATTGGCGGCCTTGTGTCCAGAAAATCCTTGAACGAGCTGTACTGATTCGGCTCAGGGCGTTGATTGCTATGCGCCAAATTCTCTCGCAGAAGCGCCTCGATGTTGCGTTGGCTTCCCAAGAACTGAGCGAAGAGTTGCTCGGCCGTGGGTGGTGGAGGAGGTGGTGGATTGCAGTTCTCCCTGCTACCATCATTACCACCACTACCACCCGCTCCACTGCGAGTCATCGTCATCTGCATGTAGCGATAGCAATAATCATTAAACGACGTTGCCAAAATTGCGGAGAACAATAAACCATGCCAACAGAAATTATTCGGAAAACGAATTCACCAAACAATTACAGAGGCATAATAAATTTCGATCCACAACGCATCATCACATGATAAATAGTGCTCATCACATAGCATACAAAAGTCAACATAACATCCGTAGGTGCCCATACATATGGGACTTTTAAATGTTTTGCGCCATACGCACATAGGTCCAACACACATTCTTACATCCACATGTTACCCAAAAGATCAAGCGCTACGATATGAGATAAGACCACTACGCGCTAACACTAACTAGTCTACTCCCTACTGGCACCATCGTCATCATCGTCGTTGTCATCATCATCACTCGAGATGTTCGAAGAACCACTGGACGAAGCATGAGAATCCGGGTCCTCCTGAGGAAGGATAGGGTTCCTCTCATTCTCACGGCGATGAATCTCCTCATGTAGACGATCATTGTAGTCCTGGAGATGATGAAGTTGCAGCTCCAAATCTCCCACCTGTAGCCTGAGAAGCCTGTTCTGCTCAGTCGCACGCATACCCTCGAGACAAACATTACGTAGCGACTCCTCAGTCTCGGCCATGATGGTGGATAAGAAGGTCGTCATACCCTGCTGGTCACTAAGCTGCTGTGCCGTCTCCTGCTCCCTCTGACGAGCCTGGTCTCTCTCAATGGTCAAGTGAGCTAGCTGAGTGGTAAGAAGGTCGACCTCTGTAGCATGCGCCTCCTGACCCTGGTGATGTGCAGCTATCTCCTCACGGAGGATGTGGTCCAGGTGGTCGTAGCTACGTGACAGACACCCGTAGGTAGCCATGAGTGCAGCCATCGCACTCCCAGCTGGCCCTGCGCAGTGCTCACGCTCTGAAGAACTAGCCTCCAACACCGTAGCACCCGGCTGACGCCACACGGACTGGTACGGATCTGCTGTAGGGAAGACACCGGCTGTGGCCTGGGCAACTACCTCTGGATGATCCTCCATGATATCCCGAAGAACAGTGTACGCAACTTGGTTGGCTCCATCCCAAGGAGTCCTGCCCTGAAGAGCAAACACTCTGCGGCACCACACATGATCCTGCGGATCACGGCTAGGCACGTCCACCTCAACTGTGTACATGTAGCGATCCTCTGAAAACTGAACTCGATGCCACTCATATTGCGGCTCCTGGCCCTCCTGGTATCCGACTAAGTGCAGCACCCTCCACAAAAGAGTAGGCATGCCGAACTCCTCCAGAAAATCCTCGGATCCCTCCTCGGTCCAAGGACCCAGCATGTAATTGGGCCTCCTGCCTCCAGTCGACTTGCGGGCGGTACGCTTAGTGCGGGCCATCTGAAAGAAGTGTATCCACATAGTTTTTAATTAGTTGAGAACAACTTTTATTTAAGATCGGGACGGATAACATAAGGAAGGAAGTAAATTAATGCAAGATTATATGATCATGATGCATGAGCGTAACATACGTCCTCACTGCCTAACAATCTAACGGCTAGACGGTGGCATACAACGTTCACTCATAGCGTTAACTAGCGTACTACACGTTCGCAAGTTAGCGTACCTGCAGAAAGTTCATTTCAGCCCTGCCCACAATATGAATATCATGCATTGCTGAAAATTAAATCTAATACTGGCTTAGGTGCACACCCAGTATACACGTAAGCAGTATATGCACCCATCAGAGAAGTATTACTCCCACAATTAATACTTTCACATATACTTGTGTGCAACAGGTATACATGTCAGCATCATTCACGCACTCCCCTAGATTGGCGGTTGTCCAATCATGCTCTCACAACTCACTTATTACCTTGGCGTAGAGGCAATTGATCCATACATTACTATTCCGAGGAATAGCACCCATACAATTTCACCCTTGCCGTATGGGCGACAGAAATAACAGAATTTAAATATGATGCACACCCCCAAGTTAGTACTTAAATAGCCACCTAAATTCCTATTGGGCATAAGGACTCGGTCACTGGCACACCTTAGCTTTAATCCTTAAGATTTTCCAAATCCTAATATAACTATAAGTTGGCAAATATAGCTTTATCCTTTATTAAAATATTGTTTTTAAATACACCCATGAACAGTAACGCAGAACTTGCTCCGATGCCAGCTGTAACAGAACCGACCAATTTGCACCAGATTAAGCACTGAAAACCTCCGCTCTCGCAGAAATCATCGAGTACTTAAGCTCGTACAAACCCGGTAGTCCGGAAATCTCGAAGGATTTCAAATCATTCAACGTCATCCAGCCAAGATCGTACTAGTTCCATGAACATGCTCACGGGTTACATCACAGTTGCATAGAGTTCAAATTACATCGGAGTACAAAATAATATTACAAACCATAGTTTGATAGAAGTAGCGGAAGCAACATAGTCTTTAAAACATAAGTTTAAGGTGTTCATAATACAGTGCCATCAGTTGACTGGGTCCACAAAAGCAACAGATGAGATAAGTGTTGACCATGCCCTTGGTCTAGTCATCACCCGTTACCGGGTACAAGCAGTTCTCGCAGTAACCATAAAAGCACTGGCCATCTGCAACAACAAGGGAAATAAACCCTGAGTACGAGAAGGTACTCAGCTAGACTTACCCGTCATAAACCAAAAATAATGAGACTCCAAGGATCATGTAGGCTATATAAGTGGGGTTGGTTGTACATACTCCTTTGCATGAAAGCTTTAGTAATAAAACTCAGTTTCAGATGTTGGCAATTGCTTTTAGTCATTAACTCTACCTTACTAGATTTGCACCTGTACTAAACAAGCACTTGCTAATTAATCAATCAAGAGTGACTATTTCATCAATAGCCTTTCAGATTCCATAACCATTTTAGTTCCATAAGTTCTACGGGAGATGATCTAAAGTCAACTGCTCACTGTCCAGGAGCGATGGCGATTATAATCGATTCCTACCCAGTTGGGGATAAAATGTCTCACACTCGCCCGGCACATTCCGGCTACGGCAGTCGTAAGCTACCAGTCAGGAGATTCGAGAACACAAAGCGCGGGACGGCCATGGGCCCTTCTACACCGGGGGTTATCTCAGTGCCAGGTCGCTCAATCTATAACTGCCCACGGTCATGCCAGGTCGATCAGGCCCTGCCTGCCCTCGGACCATGCCAGGTCGATCAGAATAGTTGCCCACGGTACAGCTGAGGCCCTGGGTGTTAGGCGTCAACATCTCCATCTCCGGCTCGAATAACCTTACTCGGCTTCACGGGAGGTACTCAGACCAACTCCGTTAAGTGATCGACGCGTTCAATTTGACTGAAGGGACATTCCCGAACGGGTCCTATGCGACACAGACGGGAGACTACTAGCACACAGAACCTGTGTCCTGCTGCTCTTACATCCCGCCTCTGTCTCAGATTCATTATCACATGGTTATCTCATGATAGCACAGGCTAAACATGATTAGTATCCACCTATTGCGGGAGACAGGAAATCACCCGACTTTTACCGGTCTAAGCAGGGCTAAGCATATAACGAGCCTAGACCTAAACAGGGATATCAAGATATATTGCAGGTGGACAAGGATAAGTAATAATGCATCAACGGTAGCAATCAATTCCTATAACCTAATGCATCATTCATCATCAGGTTAATTAGAAAACATTTGCAAACCGTAGGAGTTAGAATGCTCCGGGGCTTACCTTTCTCAAAGTCCGACGGACGGTGCTCGCGGCACTCGGGTAGCTCGTCGGCGTCGGTCCCTCCGGCTTCTTCTGTCAGGTTCTCCTCCGGACTGGGCTCTTCCAGTAACGACTGGGTCTGGATCTCCTCCGCTGATCCTGTATGATGCATAGTGCGCATGAATAGGATGAATGCACATAGAATGCATATGTGATGCACATGATCAACAACAATCAGGGGATAAGCACATGTCATCTACTGCATTCTCTTCAACAAGGTAGTCAACATCATCCCACTATTTAACCTAACATAGTCAATTGATTAAGCTATGTTGTCACCACCTCAAAGTTTACTTAATGAGTTTATTACCCTCTAATTACTTGCTGAAATAAATCTATTTACACATGCTTTAAACAGCAACCTAACATAGACAGCTTCAGAAAAATCTACAGAAATTACTGGGAGTTAACAACACCTAATCTAGCTCCCTGTCCAAATTTCATCTCATTTGGACTTAAACTCCATTCTCTATGAAAAAGACAAATTCTATCATGGAAAGATGCTTTGAACTACACACCCTAGCACAAAGTGTCAAACAACAGATTTCTTATTTTTCTACTGAGCTTCCTAGTACAAGAGCAATGTGCTTAAATTCTCAGGTTCATATTCCTCATATTTTAATTACTACAAAATAAACAAGGAAACGACATTTAACCATTTTAAAAGCTACTGTCAAATTAATTCACAGAACAACCTCATATTATATTTTTCTCTGAAACTACACATTCATACAAACCTAACAAAACTGGAAATCACATTTTTCTGACTGATATATAATTAGTTATGCATTTTCCAAGTTATCAACACTTTGTAATGTAAATAAATCTACACATAAAAATATCACCAAGAATGCATTCAACAGTTTTCACTGATAGATCTAAACATGCTTGACCTAACAAAATTTGTTTCACAGGATTTGGACTTAAAATGAGCCTTGTATGAATTTTTGAAGCCTTACATGAATTCTGCAAAACACATTAAAAAGGAAAACTCAATCCTAACGTACGGACTCCCTTCTTGATTCGGCCGAGGCACAAGACAGACGCTCGGCACACCCGGCGCGACTCAGCCAAGGCTCAGGCGCACTCGACCGATTCGGCCGAGGCTCAGACACATTCTACCGATTCGGCCGAGGCTAACCTATTCAGCCGAGGCTTACTGACTCAACCGAGACTAACTCAACCGACTCGGTCGAGGCTCGAGGCGAAGGCTCGGCGCATCCGTCTTTCCGAGGCCTACGGCACCCAAGCTCTTCCCTTTCTCTCTTTCTTACTGCCAGTCGGGGCCCGCTGGTCAGGGCGACCAAGCTTCCGAGGCCAAGCTCGGCACGTTACCGCGCGAAGCCAGGCTCGGCAGTCAACGGCGGAGTTTGGCGCCGTGGTCGTTGACCGGCCCTAGCTCGTCGACGGCGACGCTTCCGGTGACACTGAGACCATCACTGGATGCGGGTTTGTGAGGCGAACACAACTAACCGACTCGCTGAGCCAGAGGGATACCGGAGCAAGCTCGACGGCGGCCATGGCGGAGCGGCGGCTCTGCGACTCGGCGGCGGAACTCTTCCCGGCGGCTTGCGACTCGGCGAGGTTAGCACTAGCCCAAGCAAGACCTAAGCGACCTATTGGAGCAACTCTCGGGCTTTGGCATCCCCGGCATTGCTCGGAGCTATGCACGGCGGCGGTCCATGGCGGACACGGCGATGACACGGCTTGGTTCCGGCTGAAACACGGCGAAAGAGAGGTCTCCAACTAACTCTAAGCTACTACGGAGGTAGAGAAGACTAGAATATGGCTCGGCTTGGGATAGCTTGGCCGGAGATGACCGGTCCACATGAAGGTCACGGTGGCGGCCATGGCGGGAGCTTGCGGATGGCATCCGCTGTTCCGGCGGCTAGAGAGGGAGAGAGGGGAAACCAACCCTTGCCGGAGAAAGAGGAGGTCAAGGCGGAGAAACTGGCGGGAGGAATCGAACGGCGGTGAGCGGTGGAGCGAGTAATCGCTCGCCGGAGTTCGGCGGGCGGCGGCGGCGCGGAGCTCTGGTGAAGATGGAGTGGAGTGGAGCGAGGAAGAGAGCGAGCAATGGAATGCTCCTCTGGTTGCAAGCACGGGGCGGAGCGAAGGCAAAAGGAACGAAGTGCTAGGTGCATTGCACCTGGCCGGTTCCCGTCGGGGGAACTCCCGACCGGACGCGGCGGCGTCAGGCGTCGCGCGACACGCGGCGAGTGCGGACGCGGTGCATGGAGCGACGTGGCGAGTTCGGGCGCAAACCACGGGCGGCGAAGTCGGTGGTTTGGCCGGCCGGCGAAGCGGTCTCGCGGCTGCGGGCGGATTCTGCCGGCGCGGAGGGAGCGGCGGCCGCGAAGGAGAAGAAGGAGAGACTGACAGGCGGGGTCCACTGGGGTTAAACTAATGAAGTTTGGTTAAAAACTTTGATGCTCTATAACTCCTAAACTAAGCCGAATTAGGAAAAGGTCCTAAAAGCAAAGTTGCTTAGAATTTTGTAAGGAACAAATCATCTGTAAGGCTCAAGTCCAAATTCTGCTTAAAAAAGAAATTTACTTCTAATCCATTTTTCTAATGCAAGAAATCACATTTTAAAAGCTTTTTCTGAGAAAGTGCTTTAAAGCAAAGTTGTTCCTTTCATCAAGATCTACAACTTTGTTATAAGGCACTTGGTCAGAAACAAAAAGCATAACAAGGTTATACTTAGACACTACACAAGGACTTAAGCACTTCAACAAACATATGCACATGAAATGATGAGATGCCATGCTCATGCCATGCCAGATTATGCATTTAGGGATTGCTTAACACCGGGGGTGTTACACTCATCTCGACTCATGCCTCGAGTGAACTAGCGACGTCTAAATTCTAAAATACCTCGAGCCTGCAAGGGTCGGGAGGCGTCGACGTAGACGGCCACCTACGCCCCCGGGCTACGGTACTTACCTACGCCTCCCCTCGAGGGGCTCGCGACGTATCGAAGGAACACAGACTAAGCTAGCAGAAACTCGAGCTTGCAAACAAAGAGAAGTGGTCAAATAAATTTGAAAAGAAAACAACTCCTTTAAACAAACAAGTCATATATACATACGGGTCTCGACGGACCCTCATTCATGTCATAAAATTCTTACAGGGGCCTCGACGCCCAAATTTGGCACGCAGGCCCTAATCTTCGTCGGTGTGGTACTCCTCCCCAAGGTCTTCCACGGCGGGCTCAGCCTCGACACCCGAGCTGGAGGGAGGAGGGCCCTCGACACCGCTACTGGCGTCAGGAGGCAGCACGTCCTCCTCGAAGATCTTCGCGAGTGACGTCCCCGGCCTCTCCATCTTCTCCAAGATTTTGTCGACACGGCGGTTGTTCCACTCCTCGTCCTTCCCCTCGATCTCGATGAAGCCATTGGCGACAACGTGGACCAGGAAGCGGAAGCCGGAGCGGACAACCGCGAGCGTCTGCTTGACGCCATGATGGAGAGCTTGCCGGACGCGGTCTCGCGCTGCTGCGTCGAGGAAGCACAAGGCGTCGACCAAGGCATCGCCTCGGGCCACCGCACCTTCTGCCGCAGCCACTGGAGGAGCACCCCACATGGAGCCGAGCCGGTCGAGGGAAGTGCGAGCCCGCTCCGCCACCATCGTCTCGTCTTGGAGTTGGTCCAAGAGAGCCTAGTTCGTCCCGCGGAGCTCCTCGACCGTCTTCTCGACCCCTGCGCAACGAACGAGGAAGAGTGAGACTACGGCGTAACAAAAAACTTCGAGACCCAAACAAGGACAAGGTGTAAGCCTCACCATCGCAATGTTGCCCCAGTGCGGCGAGGTCGCTGGTAAGGCCCTCAGCGCGCTGCTCGAGCCTGCGCTTCTCGGCCAGCATGAGGAGCTTCTCAGACCTAAGCTCCTCGATCAGCCTGCCCGCCTCCACGAGGGCCAGATCCTTTCGGATCACCTCCTGCCACGCCGCCCCCTCGGCAGCTCGGGCGGTGGCGACACCACTCTCGGCGTCTTCGGCCTCCTTCTTCGCCACCTCCGCTGCGGACCGAGCGGCGACGGCATCGCATTGAGCAACCTCGGCCTCTTTTCTCGCCGCCTCTGCTGCGGTTCGGGCGGTGGCGGCCTCGCCACGGGCGTCAGCGGCCTCCTGCTTCGCCGCCTCAGCTTCAGCCCGGGCGGAGGTGGCCTCGCTTCGGGCGTCCGCGGCATCTTTCCTCGACGCCTCGAGAGCGGCGGCGGCCTCCTCCTTGGATCGAGCGACCTCACCTCGAGCCGCCCGGACCTCTGCCTCCGCCTCGTTGAGCCGGCTCGCCATTTGGGCGTTCTGGCTCAGCTCAGCGCGGAGATCTTGAAGCTCCGCCTCAGCCCTCGCGAGGGCGGCCGACACCTGTGCGGACCGGCCCGCCTCCTCGGAGCAGGACCGCTCCGCCTCCGCCATAAGCTCGGCCACCTCCCGGAAGATGGACCGCACCTCGCGCGGGGCCTCCCGCTGGACCGGTTGCTCGACGGAGACCATGGCGAGGGACGGGCTCGGCGCGTCGGGAAACGGTCATACTGGTCGGTCAAGCTCGATGTCGGGCAGATCCTCCTCCGCCCCGAGCTGCCCCGACTGCGGCCCGCTGCCCAACGGCACGGGCCCCGGCTCTTCCCTGGCCGGGCCCTCCGGCGCCTTGTCAGTGCTAGCCGGCGCCTCGGGCGCCTCCACCATCATCGAGCCTGCTACGAGGAGCGGCCCCTGCTCCAGCTCGTTCAGGAGGTCCTCCACCGTCGGCTCCTCCTCCGCCAACGCCTCTCCCCCCTTTCCCTCCTCCGCAGCCTGGCTCGTGTCGGTCGGGGCCTCGAGGGGCGCAGTCTCCTCGGCCCCAGACACCGGCGGGGCCGTGCTCGCCCCAGGCGCTTCCCCCGGAACAGCCGTCGTGTTGGGGGGAAGGGTGGCGCTCCCAACTGGCGCCATCACAGGAGGAGGAGGGGGAGGAGGCAGCGCCTCAGTGGGCGTGGTAGTGGCAGGCTCGACGCCGCGAGCTGCGACCCCTGCAATACGAGATGACAGCGATATCAGAATCGGGAAGGATGCCTCGACCCCTGTGGTCGATGGGGACGACCTCACCAAAATTCACGACGATCATCTGGCCTCCTCGAGCCATGGCAGCTCGAGCCTTCTCCAGCCAAGCGGCTTCTCTAGCGGAGGAAGGTGCCATACCTCGAGGTGCTTGTGCCTCGACGGGGCTCGAGGTCTTGGCCCGCTTGGACGAAGCGAGGTCCACCTCCTGGTAGGAGCGCTTCCCCCTGAGAAACCAGAGATGGCATGCGTCATCAAAAGTAAAGAGGTAAAGCCTCACTACCGATGAGACCCAAGAAAACTACTCACCCAAAGCGGCGGCTGGGCTTCTTCCCGGAATCGCCGGACCCACTCGGGGGCTTCGAGCCCACCCCACGGCTCGAGCCCTGCGCCTGGGCCGTCTCCGCAGGGCTGGGATGGGGAGAGGGCTCCCGACGCCTCCCGTGGCTCGACCTCGAGGGAGAGCCCTCCTTCCGCCCCACGTCATGGGAGGGCGACCGTACCTCCCTCGTGCTGCCGTCGTGGCGCCCGCCCCGGCGCGGGCTCCGGGACCTGCTTCGGCGCTCGCGCTGGCGGTCGCGCCCTCCCGCGTCCGCTTCCGTGTCCCGGCGGCGGTGCGGCGATGGGCTCCGGGGACGCTCACGCCCCTAGTCACGAGACGCCCGGGGGCTCCCTCCCCGACGCTCGTGATGGCGCGGGCTCGACGCCTCCTCCTGGCGCCCGCTCCTCCGCGGGCTCGACGGCGCCCTTGACGGCTTGCGGCGGTCGGGCCCGAAATCCTTCTCGACCTGTCGGCCGCTTCTCGAAGCCCGGCCCTTCTCGAGACCCCCCGTCTGGGCTGACGCGGGGGCGGCCTCCGTTGGTGCTGTGGCGGAGGCGCTCCGGGTCCGGGGCTTCCTTACGACCGGGGGCACGTCCGGCGCGGAGCTCGACGGACCTCGGGCCCCCGACGAGACAGGGATCGGCGCCGCCTTCCGCGGCTGCGTCCCGCGCGACCCCTTCGCCGGGGGGACCTCCAGCATACCCTCCTGCACAGAGGAGTGGTCAGCCCGGACGTCAACGACCCCCGCGCGCCTCAAACGCGCATCCATCCCCTCGTCGTCACTCTCGTCATCATCATCGTCCTCTTCCTCCGAGCTCGAGGAGCTGAGCTCGGGGGACTCATCTCCAGGCTGCCGGTTGCGACGAGCCTTCGCCAGCCTCTGCTCCCGGGCCGAACGACGCAAGTTTTTGTTTTTCTCTTTCTTCTTTTTGGCATCCTTGTTCTCCTTGTCTTTCTGAGCAGAGAGGCGCCTCACCTGGGTATCCGCGGCGTCCTCCCTCACCGGGGGCCTCGACGCACGGCAAGTGAACGCCCCCTGCAAAAAGGAAGAAGCATGACAAGACGAACCACAAGAAGGATGTGCCAGGCTCGGAAAAAGAGAAAGGGGGAGGAGGCTCGGGACGGCTTAGCTCGAGGGAGGCTTACCAGGTCTAGACACCCCCTGTCGGGTGCCATGGCGATCAGGTTGGTGTCCTCGGGGATGAACGACCCTTGGATCGTGATCAACACCCGCGAGACGCCCTCGTTCCGAGGCAGCCTCCCCTCGACCATCCTCGATCGATTTAGCGCCTCGAGCTGGGCCTTCGGCCCCATCTCGTGCATAAGGAGGGGGCAGTCCGTTAGCGGAAGAACCCTTCGCTGGTGGAACGCCCAGATGACCGCCTGAACGGTCAGGTTCTTCTCGTCCACCAGCATCTTCATCATCTCCATCAGAGGAACCAGGTAGCGCTGCCTGTCCGCCGCAACCCCCCAAGTCCACTTCTCCGGGCGCTGAGTGAGAACCCTGCCGGTGTACTGCGGAAGAAGACCACCTTCATTCCGCAGGTAGAACCAGTGGTCGTCCCACCCGGCCTGGTTGGAGGAAAGCTTGTAGCGGAGGTATTCGCGGGGGACATTGGCCGACGAGGTCCCCGTCCTCGCAGTGACGGTGAGGGAACCCATGCGCACGAGCCGCCTCCCGCTGGGCTTCAGGGCCTTGATGAAGAGCTCGCCCCGGAAGAGGTGGACGAACATCTCCCAGTGCGGCTCGATCTTCAGGTACCCCTCGCACATCGCGGCGAAGATGGCGGCGTGCGAAATCGAGTTAGGGGAGAAGTGTTGCAGCTCCACCTCGTAGTGATGGGTCAGCGCCCGCATGAAGCGGCTCGGCGGAACGCCGAGCCCCATGCGGTGGTAGCGCGTGAAGCTCACCACGTACCCCTCCGGCGGGTGCGGCTCCCGGTGATCCGCCGATGGGGTAACCCACCACGCGGGTCCCTCCTCCGGGTTGGGATGGAGAAGCCCCTGGGCCACCAGCGACTCCATCTCGCGCTGCGTCACCTTCGTCGGGCTCCAGTCTTCAGCCGGCAGCGCTTGTGCCTGGGCGGCCATGGCGGTGGCGCGGCGCGGACCCAAGCAGCGGACGGGCAGTCGGGAAATCCCCAATCGACTAGCTCGAGGGAGAGGGCGCGTGAAGGCTACGACGGCGGTGAAGGCAAAGGCGAAGTGAAAGGTTTCCTTTTCCCCTCTTTTGATATTTATAAGGGGAAACCCCAATAGGCGAGGCGTCCCATGGCGACAAAAAAGGTAACCGTATAGCATTTAATGCGCCCACCTAACTACGTCTCGAGCCGGATGCAGGGTACACGCGGCAGCTCTCCATTCGCTCCGCTACCCGGGCCCGCCACGACCGTCGCTCCGGCTTCGCGTCCGCCGCCCTCCCTGACGGTTTCCGCCTAAAAAGGCGCGCCCAACGGGCAGAAGGATTCCCAGACGACGGAGGCTTCTTCATGAAGGTAAAAACGGGCCCCGGCCCTAAGCCTCGAAGCAGCGAAGGCTGGCCCTCGAAGAGGGTTCGACAGCCGGCTTCGAGCACCCGAGTCAGGGACACCAAGGGGCGCCACTCGCGGCATCACTCGAGGGCCAAGCCCTCGAGGCCCCTCACGTGTATCCAAGGCAGGGAGCACGACGTGCAGTGAGATCCCCTCGGAGGGAGGCATCGAGCCACCGGGCCCTATCGAATGGACCCGGCACTCCTGCAGACTGAGCACCCATGCTTTATGAGATCGCCTCCGGGCTACAGTCGACCCCTATCGAACGGGGCACGAGGTCTCACTTGGATTCCCCGTTACCAGCTCACCGGGAACCTCGATACTCGCCCGCTCGTGGTAGTACGAGGCATCCCACCTCGCATCCGATCGAAAGGACTCGCGGGATGACAAGCCAGGGCAACCGGCGTGCCGGACAGCTCGAAGAGCCGGCCGGCCGGTTCAGCGTGGCACCCCTCGACGAAAGAGGGTCTAAAAAACTTGGGGGCTAGACACCCCCGAACCTAAAAAACGCAACTAACACTCACACAAGAAAAAGCCCACGAGGGAGTCTTAACCACTCCCCCGTGGCCTCGGGGGCTACACCCGCGGGTGTCGCTCCCACGACACCCATGGAATCAAAACGACCAAACCCTCGAGACCAGTTAGCTAACCCTCGAGATCCCAGTCGGGAGCCCCAGCTCGAGTGCAAGCACTCGAACAAGGGCTCGGGGCTACTGTCGGGGGTGCACAAAAGGGGTACCCCCAATCTACGCAAACTAATAGGTTAAACCTAGAACGCCGGTAAATAACAAACCTAACTAGTCTAACCCCTTAAAGAGACCAACCCCTCGAGGCCCACAACGCTGGCCCACCAAGCCAGGCCTCGGGCGAACGCGCGCTCTCTGTCTCGCCCGAGCCCTCCGAAGCCAGGCCCCGGGCGAGCGCTCCACTAAAACCTCAAGTCCTGGCATTTGGGGCTCGAGCCCCCCACAGCCGAACACCATACCTCGAGACCCCACGCAGGGGACCTCGAGCCTCTCTGGCACAACAGCCTATCCCTCGAGGCGCTTATGCTTCCCTCGAGCGGCGCAGGCATCGGATGACAGCCCCATACCGCCTGCATTTAATACATCTACCTACTCCAGTCACGTCCTCTGCAGCCCGACGCGTACCACAGTAACCAGGGCAGAGTCAAGTCTCATTTTCACCACAAGCATGGGCAAAAGGGCGCCAGTACGGCACTGTTAGCCCAAACCCTACGCTGTTGCACGTCCAAGCCACGTCTCGAGGCCCGGATGCCCACTGCTCAATCAACTTTCACGGGACTTGTCCATACCTGCGGGGGCTCGAGCCCCCCGTAGACGCCACCTCGAGGCCGGCTCCGCGCCCCTCGGGCCCTAACTGCTTTCATGCTATTGGAAGACAAGTACCCCAAGACCCGGGGGGACCCCGTCGTGTCCTGTACGTGCCAGAATGGGTGCTGCACGGCTTCTACATCGTCACGCCATCACGTCCACGCCCAGGATGGAGGTCACGCTCCAAGGACGCCTCAACAGCAACGCCCACGTCGGCTCCAGTGGCCCCGACAAGACAGGATTCCTACCCTACGCCATATCGAGCGTTGTACATATCTATCCTGTGTAAACCCTGGCCTCCTCTTGTTCTATAAAATGGGACGCCAGGGCCCTTCGCGCAAGAGGGAGGACGCGAGTCCACGGTTACACAACTCCGAGAGACAACACACAAGTCCACACACGTACACCCTCGAGTCCGGACTTCGGTCCACGCTCATTGAGCTTGTATTCGCCCCTGTACAAGCACTTAGGTGCAAGTAATACAAGAACCTCCTCCCCCGCTGGACGTAGGGCCTTCTTTGCCCGAACCAGGATAAATCCTTGTGTCATCTTGCATCACCATCCAGGAAGAGAGCACGCGATCACATTACTCGTTGGTGTCATACCCCCGGGTTCGAAACACCGACAGTTTGGAGAAGAGACACAAAGAAGAGGCAGCACAAAAGCAGCATGAGGAAGAGGCAAGACTGAGGGATGCAGCTAAGCGTAGGGGGGAGAGGGAGAAGAGGCTTGAGCGTGTGCGTCGTGCCAAGGCTGCCATGGAGCAGGATCCGGATGCTGTGAGGAAGGGAAAGTGGCGTCGTTGCACTCAGTAGTGTGGTAGGTTAAGTAGTCATTATTGAGTAATGAACATTGTTGTCATTTGGTGGACTTGTTAGTGTATTGTACTGTTGGTTTGTACTTCGGTGTACCATTTATTTTGGATCCTCGATTATGTAGTCTTGAACTGCACTTTGTTTGACTTTTTCATATGTTGTTGGATTGTTTGCGGTAGTTCATGTGTTATCGATTTATTCTGGGATAAAGTACGAGAAATAGAATAGAGCAAACAAGTACACGAACAACAAACTAGTACATGGCATGTGAGGACCTCTTACCGTAACTTGGTTAAAAGGTCCTAGACTAATCCTAACATGCCTTAGGTAATTGATAGGCACAACACAACACACACATAGTGGTCTAAGTAGTCTAGAAGCCGTCCCACATAGCAAACTGAGTAGACCCTTCTCTGTAATAGCCTCCCATTGCGGGTGGTGGTGGTGGTGGCGGCGGTGGTGGAGGCCCCTTGTTCTTGTGATGCGGGCAGTTGCAATATGGAATCAGGACCGAGAGAGCCCTCACACACAATGGGAGGTCCCTTCCTCCCACCCTTTCCTGTCCCGCCTTTGGACGAACCTCCAGACATCTCTACTACGAACCTCGCAAGCTCTGCTGAAGTTGTTGAATATGCAAGGCGCTGAAGGGTTTATATAGGCGGAGCCCTGGTTTTGAACTTGTGAATTATCTCAGCTGCATTGTGAGTGTGTAGTTATTGCAACTGAAAAGGCTATTCGCTGAAAAATCTAATCACTGAAAAGGCTATGTACTGAAAAGGCTATGTACTGAAAAGTCTATACACTGAAATGCATATCGGAAGCACTTATGACGACAGGACACGACGCTGAAAAGGCAATGAGATGCCAGCTTTTGCCGCGCCAACCCTGGGGGCGCGACTGACGCTTTTGCCGCGCCAGGCGGCAAGCGTCAGCCGCGCCCCTAGGGTTGGCGCGGCAACACAAACAATATTGTTTGATCGAATGTGTTGTCTCTGTTTGATCGAATGTGTTTTTTCCGTTTTTCTTGTCTTTTTCCGCAAAAGCAATAACAAGGAACCAAACATTGACACAATTTGAATAAATGAAAACATAATAGCGGTCATAAAAAAACAAAGTGGCTCAAGCTCCACGAAGTACATAATAGGGTTCTCAAACAAGTTATCTAACAAATACATCACCTATCCATATAGTCTAACACTAAGCCTAGCTAGGTGTGTACGGCTGATGTGACACCCCAATTTTAAGAACAAAATTGGAGCACAATATATGTATGCCAGGATCAATTTTCATACATATATCCACATCATAGTAAATATCAAAGCAATGCTTTATTATTAATATCGAACTTTATTATAAAAAATGACCCTCGGGTCTGAAAGAAAAGTACAGACTCTCATGAAACTGACTTTAGGGTAAACTCTGACGAAGATGCGGAAGATCTGGACTCCACTCCACAGGAAGGTTGACCGGGGGTAGCGCCATCCTAGTACAGGTCGTCAGGATCGTAGCCTCCGTCTTCTGGATACTCCTGCTCCTCGTACGTGTAGTCTCCAGCGTCTGGGTGGGGTAGCAGGGAAACAAAGAGGAAGGGTGAGTACATCGAAATGTACTCCGCAAGTGTAGGAAATATATGCTTATGAGGCTTATAACAAAGGTAGGCTGACTTTGTTTGACTCAAGCGACTAAAGCGACACACCCTATTAAAATCCTATTTCCTATGCACCTATTTGCTAGGTTATAACCACAGACTCTGCAGAAAAGTAACAACACTCGGAGTCGCACCGAGCAAGACCACACTTGGAGTCGCACCAAGTAACCAACACTTGGAGTCACACCAAGTATCCACACCTGAAGTCCATCAGGCAACCGCACCTGAAGTCCATCAGATGGCCCGAACCCAAAACCAACCAGTAACCAACTAATCTCAAAGAAGTCCAAGCCGCTCGTGACCGTGAGCACGGCTGATATATCAGTTTTACACTCTGCAGAGGTTGCACATCGTTACCCATGAGCCGTGCAGATCCCGTCACGCTAAACACTACCGAGGTGCATAGCGGGTTGCACTGCAAGGCCTTTACAAAGCCCCCTCCAAGTCCGTTCCACACGTACCTCTAAGGTTTCACCCCGTACAAAGGTCTACGACCCCCAGGGCCCCCTCGTGAGCCACTAAAACAAACCCCGTGTGGACCCTCAACTTAGAGGTAACTAATTAATTAGCCAGGTCCAGCCCATCTAGATCTCATGGTTGCGCTGTCAAGCCGGGTTACATGCTCTGAGAACCGGGTCCTAGGGATCCAGGCAGGATATGTCTAGCACGAGCCCCGAACCAAAAACCAAAAGCAGCTGCCGAGTCCCACGGCACAAAACCACCAATACGAGTCCATCCTGCCGGATTTACCTAATAACCATGTTACTACAAAATTACCATGTCCACATTCGTTTCATATTTCATTAATCAAGATTATAAATATTTTAACTCCCATCCCAACCATGACTGCAGGGCTAAGCAAGACACCTACCCGAACATCCCAAACAGGCGACAAGGATAATATAAACAAATTCTAGTAAACCCTAACATGGGATTCAAATTAATGACAAGCATGCATCTACAAGATCTAACTACTCTAGTACCAAAAGTAAAATAAAGTAGGTGCAAGATGTTCAAGGACACTTGCCTTCGGACCGGGCCGAATCAACTGGGTCGCAAGGATGGTCTGGAGCGTCCTCGTACTCCGCACTCTCTGGCCCAATCAACATACATGGCACATGCAAAGCGAAATGAATAACAGTACAACAAACAGTATGAAAACAGTAAACTAATAGATCTACTGCGTAGAGAACGAAATTATAAATCTAACGCAAGTTGAACGGGTCAAAACAGAGTTAAAACGCAAAAGTTATGAGCATTTGAAGTTTAGTGCCAAAACTGTGAATTATTTGAACTCATTTTGTATTTAAAATAAATCAAAAACTGAAAAAGACAGTCGGCTGGATTGGGCTTCGATTCGGCAAAACACCGAGGGCTAGATAGGAAGATTTCGGCAGACTCAAACCACTGTTCAAGTGGACGGCGGGTTTATTTCGCGAAAGCTCAGGGGCTCTTTTGCAAACAGGCTGGAACGTGCTGCAGCTGCTGGCGTGGCGGACACGTGGCGCCGTGCCACTGGCCGGGGCGTGCCACATCAGCGGGGGAGAGAGTGCCGTGGCGCGGGGATCGCGCCTCGTTTTGACGGAAACAGAGGGTCCTAGATGTAACTTCCGAGAGACACAACGCACAGTGCACAAGGAGTGCGGGTTGGTTTCCGGAAAAGGCAGGGGCTCTTTAACAAAAAGGCACCGGCGAAGGCGTATCGGCCTTTCTCGGCCGTTGATCTGGTGATGGGTGGCTGTGATTAGATCGGGGCGGATGGCTGTGAGGTGGACTGTGCCTCGATTTCGGGAAAGGTGAGGGGCTTATACGAAAGTTTTTCAAGACTCAGTGCACAGTGCCTTGTGGAGCGCGGGTTGGTTCACCTAAAGATGAAGGGTTCTTTTGCAAAACTACCAGATCCGATGTGTGCCGTGCCACGCGGGCTGACTGGGCGCCACGTGGGGCTGCGCGGTTGGCTCGGTGTGCCACGTGGTTGGATGGACCAGCTGACGCGGCGGGGTGAACTGCGTCCACGGCTCGGTGGACTCGGTCTATACCGGTTCAACCTACGATCTAATCTGAGTCGTCTAAAACGGATCGGGTGGTTGTGGGGCGGCAAGTGAGTGGCGCGCGGCCGACGGCGGCGTGGGGCACGGCGGCGTGCTGTCCTCCGCGGCGGCGCCATGGGCGAGGTCACCGGAGCTCGCTCTGGGGTAACCTAGGGTGCAGTAGAGAGGGCGTATATGGGTTCTACGAAAAGAGGGGCTCACCGCGAGTCTGATGGAGACGTTCTCAACGCTGATGGAGGCCGGAGAGGGGAGAGCCGCGGCGGAGTCGTTCTGCTTTGTCGGTGAGGTCAGAGAGGTAGCTTCCTGGATGTCGACTCCGCAGAAAGTGGCCTCTCCGAGCGCGGTGTGGCCTCGCGAGGTCGAGGGAGGGCGGATGGTGAGTGGTGGCGGCCTCGGCGGGCGATACCGAGCTTCGCTCCGAGCTTGTCAATGGCGGTGGCGGCTGCGGCTTGGGTGAGAAAGAAAAGGGAGCGGGGAGGCGAGGGCGCTTTGTAGGGAGGGGGAGAGAGGCGGCTCGCGGTCGTTCGCAACGACTCCCCGAAGAATCGGAGGGGATGAGGGCGAGGGAGCCGCGGGGCGTTCGGCGCGGGGATCTCGCGGGGAGGTTGGGGACGGGGCTGACTGCTGGGGCCCGCGCGTCAGCGGCTGAGCAAGGGAGGGAGGGGCGCCGGCGCTGCGGCTGTGCAGGGTGGTGCGCGCGGGCCGCTGGGACGACGGGCCGGAGCGGAAAGGCGAGCTGGAGCGGCTGGGCCGGGAGGGAGTGCGGGCTGGCTCGACGCGCTTGGGGCCGGGATCGCGGGTTGGCGCGGAAGGGAGGGAGAAAGGCCGGTGGAAGAGTGAGGGAGAGGTGGGAGTGGGAAGGAACTGGGCCGGTTGAGGGGTCGGGCCGGCTGGAAACGGAAGCGGCCCAAGGGAACGGAAGAATGGAGGGAGTTGGGCCACGGAAAGAGAGGGAGAGGAGAGTTTGAGCCCTGGTGCCATTCTTTTCTTTTTCATTAGTTTTCCAAATTCATTTTGAAATCCAAATTCAAATCTGTTTCAAAACAAAACTAGTTTGACAATTTTGGAAACATTTTCCCTAGGTTTTGTAAATAAAACTTTGAGGTTGATTTTATAAAATTTTCATAAACCTTTTCATTTATTTTCTAAATAGATAAATCCGGTTCGCCCTATACGGGTTTAAATAAATTTATTTTTCACCCAATAAAATTATGCAACGGCATGAATGCAACATGACAATATTAAATAAATTTTATTTTCCTCCTCTAATAAACTAGCCAACCTATTTAGTTTCTAATTTCTTTAATTAAATTGGGGAAAAATTAAATCAGGGTGTTACAAACCTACCCCCCTTAGAAGAATCTCGTCCTCGAGATTAGGAAGAGTCGGTGAAGAGATGAGGAAAATCTGCCAGAAGATCATCTTCTTTCTCCCATGTGGCTTCTTCTTCGGAGTAATGCTTCCATTGCACCTTGCAGATTTTAATCCTCTTGTTGCGAGTACCTCGTTCCATCGTGTCCAGAATCTTGATCGGCTCAGAGAAAGTCAAATCATCCCGCAGATCAAGCTCCTCAAGTGGCAACTGCTCCTCTGGAACTCTGAGGCATCTCTTCAGCTGGGATACATGGAATACATTATGGATACCTGCCAGACGTGCAGGCAACTCCAGCTGATATGCAACTGCGCCTTTCTTGTCAATCACCTTGAAAGGGCCAATGAATCTCGGAGATAACTTCCCTTTGACATTAAACCTCCGAAGACCTCTGAAAGGTGACACCTTCAGATAGACATAGTCCCCAATCTGGAACTCCAGCTCTCGTCGTCTGACATCGGCATAGCTCTTCTGTCTAGTCTGAGCTGTCTTCAGGTTGCTTCTGATCTGTCTGACCTGTTCTTCAGCTTCTTCTATAGACTCAGGGCCAAAGACCTTCCTTTCTCCAACCTGATTCCAGAACAGGGGAGTTCTGCACTTCCTGCCATACAGTGCCTCGAAAGGTGACATCTTCAGACTGGCCTGATAGCTGTTGTTATATGAGAACTCTGCATATGGTAGACTCGCATCCCAACTCTGGCTGTTCTGAAGCGCACTGGCTCTCAACATATCCTCCAGAATCTGATTCACCCTCTCTGTCTGACCATCAGTCTGAGGGTGATAAGCCGAACTGAAACTGAGGCGAGTGTCCATAGACTCATGCAACCGCTTCCAGAATCTAGATGTGAACTGTGTACCTCTGTCGGATACTATGATCTTAGGTACTCCATGCAAACATACAATGCGGGACATGTACAGCTCTGCCAGCTTCGGACCCTGATATGTCTCCTTGACCGGAATGAAGTGAGCCACCTTGGTCAACCGATCAACTATGACCCAGATGGAGTCATATCCAGACTGTGTCCTGGGCAAACCAGTGATGAAATCCATGCTGATCTCTTCCCATTTCCACTCGGGAATCTGCAGAGGCTGTAACAAACCAGCAGGTCTCTGATGTTGGGCCTTAACCCTCTGACATGTGTCACACAAAGCCACATACTCTGCTACTTCCCTCTTCATCCCATACCACCAGTAATACTGCTTCAGATCCTGGTACATCTTGGTACTGCCTGGATGGAGAGAGTAGGCTGAATCATGAGCTTCCCTCAGAATCAACTCCTTGATAGCCTTCACATCTAGAACACAGATTCTGCCTCTGAACCATAAGACACCCTGATCATCCTCTGTGAACCCTGGGGCTTTGTCCTCCTTAATCGACTGTCTGATCTCCAGAAGATACTCATCAGTGAGCTGCCCTGCTCGGATATCATGCTCCAAGGTCGAATCAACCTCCATGGCTACTGCATCAGTGTGGCCGAGTATACCCAGATTGAGCTTCACAAACTCCTCATGCAACTCGGGTTGCTGCTCCTTGATCTCTAACACATTGCAGTAGACCTTCCTGCTCAGGGCATCTGCTACAACATTTGCCTTGCCCGGATGATAGTTGATACTCAGATCATAATCTTTGATCAACTCTAGCCATCTTCCTTGGCGGAGATTCAGATCTGGCTGGGTGAAGATGTACTTCAAGCTCTTATGATCAGTGTATATCTCTGTCTTCTTGCCCATCAGATAGTGCCTCCAGATCTTCAGAGCATGAACAACAGCTGCCAACTCTAGATCATGTGTAGGGTAATTCAGCTCATGCTTCCTGAGCTGTCTCGAGGCATAAGCAATCACACGACCTTCCTGCATAAGCACACATCCTAGACCCTGTCGCAAAGCATCACAATACACCGTGAAGTTCTTCTGGACATCTGGCATGACAAGAATAGGAGCAGAGGTCAATCTCGCTTTCAGCTCCTCGAAACCAGTCTGGCATTCAGGGGACCATACAAACTTGGCACCCTTCTCAGTCAGTCTCGTCATCGGCTTCACGATCTTGGAGAATCCTTCAATGAATCTGCGATAATATCCCGCCATACCGAGGAAACTCCGAATCTCAGTGACGCTCTCAGGTACCTTCCAGTCCAATATATCCTGGACCTTACCTGGATCAACAGATACTCCACCTTCTGAGATGATGTGCCCCAAGTAAGCAACCTTCTTCAACCAGAACTCGCATTTGCTCAGTTTCGCATACAACTGATGCTCTCTGAGCTTCTGCAACACTAACCGCAGATGCTTCTCATGTTCTTCTTCATCCTTCGAGAATATCAGGATATCATCAAGGAACACCACGACGAACAGATCTAAAAACTCCATGAAGACCTTGTTCATCAGATACATGAAGAAAGCTGGGGCATTAGTCAAGCCGAAGGACATCACTGTGTACTCATATAGTCCATATCGAGTTACGAATGCCGTCTTCGGGATATCAGCTTCACGAATCTTCAGCTGATTATAACCTGTTTGCAGGTCAATCTTCGAGAACACATGAGCACCCTTCAACTGATCAAACAGATCATCAATGCGAGGAATCGGGTACTTGTTCTTGATGGTAGCTTCATTCAATGCGCGGTAATCAACGCACATTCGCAGGCCTCCATCCTTCTTCGGAACAAAGATCACGGGGGCTCCCCACGGGGATGTACTAGGACGAATATGCCCCTTCTCTAACTCCTCTTGGATCTGCGTCTTCAGCTCAGCTAGCTTTTCGGCATCCATTCTATATGGTCGCCTGTATATAGGTGCAGTGCCAGGAACTAAATCAATAGAGAACTCAATCTCACGATCAGGTGGCATACCTGGCACTTTCTGGAAGACATCAGGGAACTCCTTGATAACTCGGATATCAGGTACCACGACAGCCTCATATGCTCTGGCTTCTTCTATCATCTTCGTCGGTGCCTGATATACAATCTCCGGGCCATCTGGATGCTTCACTGTGATGATCCTCTGAGCACAAACAATAACCCCTCGATACTTGCTCAACCAGTTCATTCCCAGAATGACATCTATCCCCTCCGAATCCAGAACGATAAGATCAGAAGGAAACTCTACCCCCCTTATGTTTATACTCAGCTCCCGACACACCTGTCTGGAAACCATCTCTCCTCCAGGAGATGTAACTATCAAGCCTCTAAGCATAGGTGAAACTGACAGACTACATGCTGATGCGAACCTTGCGGTTATAAAAGAGTGTGATGCACCAGAATCAAAGAGTACTGTAGCTGGATGGGAATTAACAGTGAACATACCCAATACCACATCTGGAGCCGTCTGAGCTGACTCTGCTGCGACATGGTTCACACGGCCACGTGCGAACGCCTGGGGCTGTCCTGCGGGACGGGACTGTGGTGGAGCTGGCTGCCTCAACGGACACTTGTTGGCGAAGTGTCCCATCTGGTTGCACTTGTAGCAGGGACCAATCTGACCTGCCCCCTGTGCTGGACGGGGCTGCTGCGGAGCTGGAAGACCCTGGCGAGGTGCCTGAGCCTGGCGAGGCTGCTGCTGCTGCTGCTGAGGTGGAGCCTGGTACTGTGGAGCTGGGTGCCTGTACTGAGGAGCGGGCTGCCGGGACTGGGGCGGGCGGTACTGCTGCTGCTGGGGAATCTGCCTGGAAGCTGAGGCAGGTGGAGCGTAGCGGGGACGAGCGGAGCTGCCGGAGGACTGTCCCTGGAACGTCATCTTCCTCTTGCGATCTGCATCGAGGTCCTTCCGTTCCTTCTCCACTGCGAAGGCACGGTCAACCAGCTTCTGAAATGAGGAATACTCATTTGAAGCTAGGGCATAGCGGAGTCCTGGGTTAAGCCCATGCCTGAAGCAGATAACAATTTCATTATTTATCAGGTAGCAAAAGGAATGAACAAGGTTATGGGAAGAATATATTTATTTTAAAGAATGACAGAGATCTTGCCTGAAGCATTCCTGTTTCTTGTCATCTGTGTCCACGTCATCTGGGGCGTAACGGGACAGCTGACTGAACTGCGTGAGATACTCACGCACTGTCATCGCACCCTGCCTGAGATCCTGAAACTCTCGGCGCTTCACCCTGATCTCGCCGAAAGGGACGTACTGGTCGCGGAATGCCTTACGGAAATCCTCCCAAGTGATCGAGTTGGCGTCCGCATGAGCTGCGGTGTAGGCAGTCCACCAGTTCTTCGCCGGGCCCTGAAGCTGGTGCGCGGCGTAGAGGGCCTTATCAAGGTCCCCGACATGGGCAAGCTGCAACTTGCCTGTAATCGTCTCGAGGCAATCATCTGCATCCATTGGCTCTATGGCGTGGTGGAACACTGGAGGGCACGTCGTCATAAAGCTCCTGAGAGTGTCATCCGGTCGGGGTGGCTGTGCAGCTCCTGCACCCTGAGCACCCTGAGCAGCCTGCGCCATCTGCTGCATGTGCTGCATCATCTGGGCCATGTTCTGCATCATCTGGTTCTGCACCTGGGCCATCTGGAGCGGGTCGTATGGAGGCGGAGGTGGATGAGGCGGCTGGTTGCCACCTGCCCCGCTCCCGCCAGCGTTACCGGCGTTACCCGCGCTGCTCCTCGTGTCAACCATCTGTTACATTTTCCAGGAGTAAGAGTGAGATGTGATAGATAGATATATAACAACCCTGGTTTGGTTAATTAATTCGATTAGTAAAATATTTAAACAAATGATGTCGCTGCAACCTGACGGTCGCAACACACCAACAATCATTACAAAGAACCAAAACATTACATATGCACAAGTACATGCCAAAGAACGTGCTACGTGATCAAACATTTATGGTGGACAACCTACTATTGGAGGACCTACTTTTAAACTGAGTTTGAATTTTCAGCAGAGAAAGACTACAGAAGTGGGAAAAGGGGTCAGACTTTGTAAAAATAGTTTTGTAAATTCGACGACTGACTAGGGTAGCGTCCTACGGTCAACACGGCTTTGATACCACTCTGTGACACCCCAATTTTAAGAACAAAATTGGACCACAATATATGTATGCCAGGATCAATTTTCATACATATATCCACATCATAGTAAATATCAAAGCAATGCTTTATTATTAATATCGAACTTTATTATAAAAATGACCCTCGGGTCTGAAAGAAAAGTACAGACTCTCATGAAACTGACTCTAGGGTAAACTCTGACGAAGATGCGGAAGATCTGGACTCCACTCCACAGGAAGGTCGACCGGGGATAGCGCCATCCTAGTACAGGTCGTCAGGATCGTAGCCTCCGTCTTCTGGATACTCCTGCTCCTCGTACGTGTAGTCTCCAGCGTCTGGGTGGGGTAGCAGGGAAACAAAGAGGAAGGGTGAGTACATCGAAATGTATTCCGCAAGTGTAGGAAATATATGCTTATGAGGCTTATAACAAAGGTAGGCTGACTTTGTTTGACTCAAGCGACTAAAGCGACACACCCTATTAAAATCCTATTTCCTATGCACCTATTTGCTAGGTTATAACCACAGACTCTGCAGAAAAGTAACAACACTCGGAGTCGCACCGAGCAAGACCACACTTGGAGTCGCACCAAGTAACCAACACTTGGAGTCACACCAAGTATCCACACCTGAAGTCCATCAGGCAACCGCACCTGAAGTCCATCAGATGGCCCGAACCCAAAACCAACCAGTAACCAACTAATCTCAAAGAAGTCCAAGCCGCTCGTGACCGTGAGCACGGCTGATATATCAGTTTTACACTCTGCAGAGGTTGCACATCGTTACCCATGAGTCGTGCAGATCCCGTCACGATAAACACTGCCGAGGTGCATAGCGGGTTGCACTGCAAGGCCTTTACAAAGCCCCCTCCAAGTCCGTTCCACACGTACCTCTAAGGTTTCACCCCGTACAAAGGTCTACGACCCCCAGGGCCCCCTCGTGAGCCACTAAAACAAACCCCGTGTGGACCCTCAACTTAGAGGTAACTAATTAATTAGCCAGGTCCAGCCCATCCAGATCTCATGGTTGCACTGTCAAGCCGGGTTACATGCTCTGAGAACCGGGTCCTAGGGATCCAGGCAGGATATGTCTAGCACGAGCCCCGAACCAAAAACCAAAAGCAGCTGCCGAGTCCCACGGCACAAAACCACCAATATGGGTCCATCCTGCCGGATTTACCTAATAACCATGTTACTACAAAATTACCATGTCCACATTCGTTTCATATTTCATTAATCAAGATTATAAACATTTTAACTCCCATCCCAACCATGACTGCAGGGCTAAGCAAGACACCTACCCGAACATCCCAAACAGGCGACAAGGATAATATAAACAAATTCTAGTAAACCCTAACATGGGATTCAAATTAATGACAAGCATGCATCTACAAGATCTAACTACTCTAGTACCAAAAGTAAAATAAAGTAGGTGCAAGATGTTCAAGGACACTTGCCTTCGGACCGGGCCGAATCAACTGGGTCGCAAGGATGGTCTGGAGCGTCCTCGTACTCCGCACTCTCTGGCCCAATCAACATACATGGCACATGCAAAGCGAAATGAATAACAGTACAACAAACAGTATGAAAACAATAAACTAATAGATCTACTGCGTAGAGAACGAAATTATAAATCTAACGCAAGTTGAACGGGTCAAAACAGAGTTAAAACGCAAAAGTTATGAGCATTTGAAGTTTAGTGCCAAAACTGTGAATTATTTGAACTCATTTTGTATTTAAAATAAATCAAAAACTGAAAAAGACAGTCGGCTGGATTGGGCTTCGATTCGGCAAAACACCGAGGGCTAGATAGGAAGATTTCGGCAGACTCAAACCACTGTTCAAGCGGACGGCGGGTTTATTTCGTGAAAGCTCAGGGGCTCTTTTGCAAACAGGCTGGAACGTGCTGCAGCTGCTGGCGTGGCGGACACGTGGCGCCGTGCCACTTGCCGGGGCGTGCCACATCAGCGGGGGAGAGAGTGCCGTGGCGCGGGGATCGCGCCTCGTTTTGACGGAAACAGAGGGTCCTAGATGTAACTTCCGAGAGACACAACGCACAGTGCACAAGGAGTGCAGGTTGGTTTCCGGAAAAGGCAGGGGCTCTTTAACAAAAAGGCACCGGCGAAGGGGTATCGGCCTTTCTCGGCCGTTGATCTGGTGATGGGTGGCTGTGATTAGATCGGGGCGGATGGCTGTGAGGTGGACTGTGCCTCGATTTCGGGAAAGGTGAGGGGCTTATACGAAAGTTTTTCAAGACTCAGTGCACAGTGCCTTGTGGAGCGCGGGTTGGTTCACCTAAAGATGAAGGGTTCTTTTGCAAAACTACCAGATCCGATGTGTGTCGTGCCACGCGGGCTGACTGGGCGCCACGTGGGGCTGCGCGGTTGGCTCGGTGTGCCACGTGGTTGGATGGACCAGCTGACGCGGCGGGGTGAACTGCGTCCACGGCTCGGTGGACTCGGTCTATACCAGTTCAACCTACGATCTAATCTGAGCCGTCTAAAACGGATCGGGTGGTTGTGGGGCGGCAAGTGAGTGGCGCGCGGCCGACGGCGGCGTGGGGCACGGCGGCGCGCTGTCCTCCGCGGCGGCGCCATGGGCGAGGTCACCGGAGCTCGCTCTGGGGTAACCTAGGGTGCAGTAGAGAGGGCGTATATGGGTGCTACGAAAAGAGGGGCTCACCGCGAGTCTGATGGAGACGTTCTCAACGCTGATGGAGGCCGGAGAGGGGAGAGCCGCGGCGGAGTCGTTCTGCTTTGTCGGTGAGGTCAGAGAGGTAGCTTCCTGGATGTCGACTCCGCAGAAAGTGGCCTCTCCGAGCGCGGTGTGGCCTCGCGAGGTCGAGGGAGGGCGGATGGTGAGTGGTGGCGGCCTCGGCGGGCGATACCGAGCTTCGCTCCGAGCTTGTCAATGGCGGTGGCGGCTGCGGCTTGGGTGAGAAAGAAAAGGGAGCGGGGAGGCGAGGGCGCTTTGTAGGGAGGGGGAGAGAGGCGGCTCGCGGTCGTTCGCAACGACTCCCCGAAGAATCGGAGGGGATGAGGGCGAGGGAGCCGCGGGGCGTTCGGCGCGGGGATCTCGCGGGGAGGTTGGGGACGGGGCTGACTGCTGGGGCCCGCGCGTCAGCGGCTGAGCAAGGGAGGGAGGGGCGCCGGCGCTGCGGCTGTGCGGGGTGGTGCGCGCGGGCCGCTGGGACGACGGGCCGGAGCGGAAAGGCGAGCTGGAGCGGCTGGGCCGGGAGGGAGTGCGGGCTGGCTCGACGCGCTTGGGGCCGGGATCGCGGGTTGGCGCGGAAGGGAGGGAGAAAGGCCGGCGGAAGAGTGAGGGAGAGGTGGGAGTGGGAAGGAACTGGGCCGGTTGAGGGGTCGGGCCGGCTGGAAACGGAAGCGGCCCAAGGGAACGGAAGAATGGAGGGAGTTGGGCCACGGAAAGAGAGGGAGAGGAGAGTTTGAGCCCTGGTGCCATTCTTTTCTTTTTCATTAGTTTTCCAAATTCATTTTGAAATCCAAATTCAAATCTGTTTCAAAACAAAACTAGTTTGACAATTTTGGAAACATTTTCCCTAGGTTTTGTAAATAAAACTTTGAGGTTGATTTTATAAAATTTTCATAAACCTTTTCATTTATTTTCTAAATAGATAAATCCGGTTCGCCCTATACGGGTTTAAATAAATTTATTTTTCACCCAATAAAATTATGCAACGGCATGAATGCAACATGACAATATTAAATAAATTTTATTTTCCTCCTCTAATAAACTAGCCAACCTATTTAGTTTCTAATTTCTTTAATTAAATTGGGGAAAAATTAAATCAGGGTGTTACAGCTGACGAGGCCGCCTCCGACGCTTCGGCTGCGACACGTCCATGTTCGGCGTGAACGTGACGTCCGTGCGGTCTCGGGCGCGTGGCTGCCGGCGTGGTGACCCTTGCGTCTGACTAGGTCCCTGCAACATTCAAAATAAATGTTAGCAAACAACTTAAATATATCTGACGAACTTAAATGTATAGCGGTCAACTTATGTACCTGCACGTCCTCCTGAGTAGGTAGTGGAGCTCCACCTAGCTGTGAGTACCCCAGCTCCTGTGCTGCGCCCTGCTCTGGCCAATGCTGCCAGCCAGGGCCGGTGTAGTAGCCACTAGGGTAGTCGTAAGCACCAGCTACCTGCCACGCCGTGTCGTCCAGGCCACCTCTGGAGGAGGACCCTCCAGCGTAGTCCGAGCTATGGCCGAGGGCCATGTAGCCTGCACTAGCCGTGTAGGGTGGTGTCGTGCGCTCGGCGTACTGCTCCTCGTCCTCCTCCTCCCCCTGCTCCTTGGGCTGCTCCTCTGCAGTGGGGCCCTTTCCGCGTGGATCCGCAGAAGTGCCTCCCCCCCGGGCGTCGGACGACCCTGCTGCTGCTGGGACAGTGTCGGACACCAAAGGGCTCGAAGGCTGAGGAAGGTGCGGTGGGGCCCACGCTGTGTCCATGCACCCAAGCTTCTGAGCAAGCTTCCTGCAGCCCTTCCTGATTTTCTGCAAATAAGAAAATAATAATAATATATATTAGTACGGTTTATGAGTTCTTAAGATTTACAAGTGCGGTTCGAATGTGTTATGATACCTGCAGAAAAGCTTGTACCGGGCCGTGGTCCCCAGTAGAGCTGGTGTGGTGTATAAGCTGCGCTGCCTCGTCGGAGTACCGAGACAGCTGCGACGCCTGCCGACACAAGACCGGGGGGTAAGTGCACCAAGTACAGAAACACAAACAATAGTTGAAGGGCTGCAGTTATTACCACGTAGCTTTGTAGAGGGGCTTTGTCAGGCTGAGTCGATGCCCTAGTGGTAGCATCGTACGGGTCCTCGTCGTCGTCCGACTCGTCCTCAGCGGTGGCCTCATAGTACGGTGGCTTAATGTGCAACCTGGTGCTCCGGTGCAGCCACTGTAGGTACTGGTCGAAGATGCCCTGGTCGTACGGCTCGCCGTCGTCAACGTCCTGCTAGTACCTGTTTGTCCAACTGAGGACATGATCGGCGTGCTCCACGCACCAATCAACGGGATTCTTCCGTCTGCTTTGGCGGTTCACCCTGCATTGCAAAGGAAACCCATCTGTTAGAGCATAAGATAGAATTTACTAGAGTAATAGAACAACACTGTGGAGCATACTTACTTGTGCAACCTCTGATCCGTGCTAATCAGAGGTGGAGGAAACTCCTGTCGTAGGCCGAACTGACGCATCACCCTGATGGGCAAGTGCATCTCAACCACGTAGAAGCAGATAAGAGGGACGGTGCAACGCCAATCTACACGGTCCAGCTCCGTGGCGGGGTCGAACATGTTGTCGTACAGGTCCCAGGGGTCCCAACTGACCTGTTTGTAATGAGCAAACATAGTTAGTCATGTTCCTTTTTCAATATAAAAAATTGAACTCATTCCGGAATTAGCTGGTGCTGTGTCAGGACATCCAGCAAGTCCGTGTACAGGTGGTAGCGGCGCTGGGGTTGCCTCTAACTGCCTCTGCCGTGGACCAGACAAACAGAGCAGTGGGTCGGGTGTCCAGGTGCCTCCACACCTGCATTCCAATTTGAATCAGTTAAATGACTGTAAATTTGTAAAAGCACACGCACGCAAAAGGTATGTACTTACCGCCTCCTCTCGTACACGGGGACGACCCACAGGCAGCCGCTGCCAGGCCCAAACCTGGAGCAGGGGCAGGCACCCTCCCAAGCTAGACGAGGCCTGCATCCGCCGGCACCCCTCGCACAGCTGTCTGTATAGCCATGCTAGAACTGCGCTCCCCCAGCTGTAGCCGGCGATGTTCTCCCACGGCTGTGCGAGGATGGGGACGAACATCCAGCTGATCGTGTTCCCCGATGAGTCGGGAAACAGGAACGCCCCAATAAAGTGCCACAGCCACACTCTGGCATACCTCTCGACTACCTGTGGGTCAGCGTTGGGGGGGCAATACGAAAAGTGCTCGGTGATCCACGACGAAGGCACCCCAGTAGTCTTCCTGTTTGTTTTAAAAAAGTAAAAGTTAGGAAATGATAGTAGCAATCGTATGCAACTAAATTAGAAAAAAAATTTAGCTTACTTGTTCCTCTTAGCGTCTGCGTCGTCGGGGGGCCTACGGCCACAGAACTGGTGGACGGTGTCCATCCACGTGTCGGTGTCAAGAATCCCCGTCACGGGGAGGCATTCAAATAATTAATATAAGTGAAGATAAAAATAATAAAGCATTAAAACAAATGAAGACATATGTACACCTGTTGTGTTTGTCTACGATGGAAGGCTGCATTATGCCCTGGCATGTGGCAAACAGAGCATAGGTTCGTGCTCGGTGTCTGGTCGAAGTCCCCCCCCCCCCCCCGCCATACCTATCCATATTGTCCATGTCACCCTTTAGTCTCTTCTTCCTCCTCCTACCCTTACCTAACTTCAGCAGCTCAGGATCAGGCATGAAGTCTCTACCCAAGTATGGAGGCCATTGAGTGGGATCAAGGTAAGGCTCGAAGCTGCTCTGCCATATTGCGACGGTGTTGCTCCGGCGATAGTAGTCGGACATATATGGTAGGGCCTTGTCGTTATATCCGCGCGCTCTACAGGACGCAATCATGTGAGAGCAAGGGGCATGCATTATCTGCGGCACGTTACAACTGCATTCCACTCTTTCAAGATCGATCCGATAGTTGCGACCACCATAACGTTCCCCGCCCATGGTAGTTCCACCCTTTGCTCGAACATTATAGATTTGTCTGGTTGGTCCATAAGCCTCACAAGTTAGCTGTGTTGCCCAGATCTCATTTTCCTGAATGTGCTCCTTTCCCGCCTTTCCAAATTCACCATCCGTTTGTAGGTTGTCTTCAGCAATGGACCACCTTTTCACGAAGTACTCGTTGGTCTTGTGAAACGAGTACTCAACGATTCCAGAAACGGGCAAGGCTCTAACACCGGTGAATACCTTGTTGAAAGACTCTGATGAGTTGGTGGTCATTATGCCGAATCGGAAACCGCCCTCATCGTAAGCAAGCGCCCACTTCTCCTTGTGTTCCATCTGTCTCTCGATCTAGGCCCTGGCAGCACTGTTTAACATTTTATCCAACTCTTCCATTGTTTCTTTGAATTTGTGCTCAGTTTTAACACAACATAGCTCTTTCACCTTGGCACAAACCTCCTTTTTTCTCTACCGACGCCAGAAATTGGCGGCAAAGTGACGCATGCACCATCTGTGCACTAGAGGAGGACAACCCTCTATCTCCTCCTCTGCGGCACGAAGCAACCCAACATGACGGTCCGAAATCAAACATATTGTCCGAGAAGGCCCTAACACTTGTATCCGTAGCAGGGCCATGAACCAAGACCAAGACTCAACGTTCTCCCCCTCAGCCAAGGCGAAAGCAATTGGAACTATCTGGTCCTCGGGATCAACAGCCGCCGCCATCATCAACACACCCTTGTACGCTCCGGTCAAGAAAGTACAGTCCACAAGTATGACTGGACGACAGTACTGATACGCATGCTCTGTTTGTGCAAAAGACCAAAATACACGCTGAAGCACATGTGTAACCTTGCCGGTGTTGCGGTCTATATACTGCCCATTGGTGTGTGGAAACCATTTAAGGCCAGGGTTATAGTATGCCATTGCACACAAAATCCGAGGAATCCTGTTGTACGCTTCATCCCAACCACCCCAACGAATTGCAAGGGCGATCTGCTTCGCACGCCACGCCTTTCCATAAGTCACCTTATAGCCTGTGAATCCAAATATGGAGATAAGCAATTGTGAAACAGATACGTCGGCGTCATCATCAACAAATGCCAAAATGTGTCGTGCAAGGTATCTTGCCGTCAATTGAGGATGTTTTTCTTGTCCCTTATTTGTAAAATAGGTATGCAGTTGTACTACTTTACTGATCCTCCACTTGTCATCAGTTCTCTTGCGAGCATTCAGCCTCCACGGACAACCAAGACTCAAACACTTGACGTGGTACCTCAAACTAATATCAGAATGGCTGACCGTGTACGGTCGATGATGATGCACAGCATAGTTCTCAAGGAAAAGCTTCAGCTCAGTCATAGTGTTGAAAATCATACCCTTCTGAAGAATCCAATCTGTATGGTTATGCAGTGTTTGCTTGCACAGATTCAATCCAGTATCACAAACTGCCTGGTCCACCATACTGACATCCCTATAACTTGGAACGCCTCTAAACTGCATGTTAACCGACCTCAATTGCTGCAGCTCTGTCTCAGTCAAAGGATCGGGCGCAACATAATACCTCGCTTCGCTCAAACGCCGCCACGCATCAAAATGTGTATGATCCTCTGGTATATCAGTGACTAGTCTCCCTGGAGGATGCATATTCTGAGGAACCGGTTGTGGCATAGCACGAACCGGTTGTGGAATACCACGAACCGGGTCAGGCATAGCAGAAATATAACTGTCCTCTTCTTCGTCATAATCTGAATCATCATCAGAATCATAGTTTTCATCAAACAATTGTGCCTCCTGGTCCTCCTGCTCCTGCCGCTCTAGGTCGGCCACATCAAAATCATTGTTTATTTGACCGACGTCAGCGTGGACATTTTCAGATGGATACACCGTCTCCTGCGTGGGGTGACCATCAACGTCCATAGTCATCGGAGCTGCATCGTCATCATCCCCTACCTCCTGTGCTTCACCTTCATTGCCATCATTGGACGCCTCTGCCTGCTTCCTCCAACCATCCTCTACCACGATCTCAGCCATGGTCGAATTGGATGCCATAACGATCGTCTGGTATTTTGCCCAGTCAGCCTGGTTGCGCAAGGGCATCAACGCATAGTTCGCCCTAATCTTGCCACTGTCAAATCTCCCTTTCAACGAGAAATCACCATCGAACTTCTCCTTCAGACGCAACATAAGCTCCGTAAAAGGAGGACGCTCATCAAATACTTCGAGTTCTTGTTCCATGTTATCATCAAACAACCCATCTCGTTTACTAACTGTGCCTCCATAAAACAATCTGAATACAGTGTCCATCTACAAAGTCAATAGTGGAACTAAGGTCAAGTGATTGTCTTCTCAAAAGTAAAGAATGGCGTAACTACTTACTAAGTTGGCTTCACTAACCTAACTAACATATTAACCTAACCTAACCTAACCTAACCCAACCTAACTAAGTAACTAACTAAATATCCTAACTAACTAACAAACTAACTAACCTAACCTAAGCTAACCTAACCTAACCCAACGAAATAACTAACTAACTTACTTACTTAGTAACTAACTAAACTAAACTAAACTAACTAACTAACTAACTAACCAACCTAAACTAAACTAACCAAAACTAACCTAGTCAATAGTTTAACTAACTAACTAACTTACTAACTAACTAACTAAACTAACCTAAACTAATAAACCTAAACAACAAATGAAAACAAAAAAGGAAAAAAGTTTACCTTCCGGTCGTGGAGGGTGGTGGAGAGGGTGGTGAAGGGTGTCGCCGGTCCGGTGGCGGCCGGCCGACCACCGCCTGGCCTAGCCGAGCCCCTCTGCGGGCGGGGCGGTCCGGGGCTGCCCTGCCTCGTCCGGGGCGGGGCGGGGCGGGGACAGGGGCGGGGCGGGGACAGGGCTGGCGGCGAGGCAGAGCGGCGGCAGCAGCGCGACGACGATGCGGGCGAGGAGACAGAGGAGGAGGAGGAAGGCGGGCGCGGCGGCCAGATCTAGATCGGCTTTGCCGCGCCAACCCGCCTGGCGCGGCAAAGCCGTTGGCCGCGCCAGGCCGCCTGGCGCGGCAAACTGACGAGTGGGGCCCACGCAGGCCTGCGTGGCCGGGCGGTGCCACGGTGGCGCTTTTGCCGCGCCGCCATGCATGGCGCGGCTAACGCTTTTGCCGCGCCATTGGGGACGGCGCGGCAAAAAGAGTTAGTTTTGCAAAAAAAATAGACAGTGTTATTTATGAAATTTTTTATTTAATTGGGTTATTAATAAAAAAAATCTCCAGACATAGCCACGGTTTGCAAGGGGCGGGCAAGCAGCCGCGCCAAGCTTCTTCGAACGAGTCGATGCTCAGACATAGTCTTCGATTCCATTTCCGTCGACCCGACGATCGCCAAGGCCCCCGGCGGCGGCGGCTCGGCTCCCTATGTTCCGGCGGCGTCCCCCTTCTTCGGCTGTTGGCGGCGGTGGGGAATTTACGCTTTTTTTGTGTCGTAGGTCCAAGTCAACGTAACATTTTGTGGCCTTTGGGTTTTTTTAGCAGATTGTGACCTTTGGGTATTTAAGTAGTTTGGGCTTATGGGCCGTAGTAGTCCACAGGCACCGAAGAAAATCGGCCCGGCCTAATCCGTAAGGATGAGGGACATGAATTCATCTCCTCTCTTCTTCTCAAAAAAAACCCTCCTTTATAGCAAATGGCAATCACGGTTCTACTAAGCAAAAAAAAAGGTTTTCACAAATTATATTGTAAGTATGCTTTTGCTCCTCGAACTAAAGGTTTTCAATCACTAATAACCTTCTAAAAGGTCAAATAAAAATCATGTTAAAATATCGGGATAGAAAATACAAATGAATATTTGTAGCTTGTGAAAATGTATCTAGAAACTTTAAAAAATATCAGATTTAGCTCTAAAAAATAACAAAAAGTATGCAGAAAACCAAAGAAAGTTTCAAAACACTCTAACCAATGTCTAAACATGTTTTATGAAAAAAAATGTGACAAAGATATGAGATGTGTCTCGTATAAATGCAACATACATTAATGTTGAATGTGTTCATACTATGCATTAGTGCTAGTTGAGTCTTACATTTTTTATTGCTAAAAGTTTCTAAAACCTGTTTAGACATCAATTAGACTGTTTTGATAATTTTCTAAATTTTTTCTGGATATTTTCCTATTTTTCTAGAGCTAATCTGATTTTGGGAAGCTTATAGAGATATTTTCAAACATTTAAATATTTTATTTGGGTTATTTGTATCCTAATCTATTTCTAGGATATTTTTTTAATAATATTATAGATATTTTCCGTGGTTTAATAACCTTATTAAATGTTTTATTTACTAGATCTTTTGAATAAAGGAGGGACAAAAATCATCCTCAAAACCACTTTGATAAAAACGATATTACAACGTAGTCTAGGAGTTAAAATAGACCTTTTCATATTCATATTCATATTCATATTCAAACTAAAGCCTTACTAGCCCGTGGGCTAGAAATGTGGCCCATTCGTACGAGAACTTGTTGTCGACTTCATTTCTCTTCAACTGTCACCAGGGACACCAGTCATGGTCTCATGGACTCGTGGTGATGATCCCCTCATCAAAAATAATAAAAAGAAAATCATTCGTGTTGTAAAATTAAAGAAAGCTAAGCATAGCATAGGAGGAGGATGACAAGACACGTCGCTATCATATGACAACAAGCTTTAGAGGCAACGGGTATCAGGAGTATTGCCGGAGCAAAGGCGAGACTAGGCGAGATGCAAACCGACGGTCGAATCAAACACACGTGAGGGACCAAGACGCGCATAAAAGGAGGCCAAAAATAGCCACTGCTAGATGCTAGCCCAGCCGAGCTGAGCATCGGGATCGCACAGCCCCAACTCCCCAAGCCCCCAACTAAACTACACCCGCCGGTGGTTGCGGAGGGCACCGCGCTCGCATGCTCGCCAGCCACGGCCCACGGCCACGGTGCATCAGTGCATGCCCCGCGGTTCCCCGGTATATAGTGCTCCCGCGAGGCTCCCCAGCGCTCCCGTAGACGCGTGTCGCGCCCGTCGCCAAGCAAACACCGCCTGGCACCACGACGCGCGCGCGCCGTGCTCCCCGGCGAGCCAAGAGCCACTGCATTTTGCTCGCGGCCGGGACAGCGCGCTCGCCGCAGGTGCATGCGTGCGTGTGCGTGTGCGCCTTCGCGTCCTGCTCCCCTGAGGTCTCGCCTGCAGCTGGCTAGCTCCAAGCACCTAGCGCGTCCCGCACCCGCACCCGCGCGGCGCGCATGCATGAGCGTCCCCGCATGCCTGCTGCCTGCCGCCGCCCCGCGTTCCGAGCCCCGAGTCCCCCCGCTAATATCCAGCGAGACGGTCCGTTCCCGAGCGGCTGATTCGTCTGCGTTGCCCACCGCCGGGGGGCCATGGATGAGCACCGGAAGAGCAGCGTCAGGTCGTACGGGTCCAGCGCCTCCTCCAAGTCGGGGGGCTCCTTCGACTTCGAGCACGACCAGGACAAGGACCGCGCCGGCGGCCAGACCGGCGACGGCGAACGCCGGGAGGTCGTCGTCAAGATCGACCCGGAGCCGCACTCGCCGGTCTCCCTCCACGCGGCCGGCGGCGCGTCCGGGCACAGCTCCGCGGTCAGCACGCCGCGGGCCGGCGGCGCGGTGAGCATCCTCGCGCCGTCCGCGTCCGGGTCGAGCGCGTCGACCTCCAGCGCCGGGGGCGACGCGTCCCGCTCCGGCGACTCGTTCAGTTTCAAGAACCGCCCGCCGCAGTCTCCGGCCGCCGGGGAGCCCGGCGAAGACCCGCCGAGCCGCCTCATCGGCAGCTTCCTCCGCAAGCAGGCGGCCGCTGGCGGCGAGCTGTCCATCGACCCCGACTTCGAGGTGGTGGAGGAGATGAGGAGGCCCCCACGCCCGCCGACGTCCGTCAACGCCTCCAGGGAGCTGCGCGTCTCGTTCCAGGACCCCCGGAAGCGGTTCTCCCCGTCCACGTCGTCGGCGTCCTCTTCCTCCTACGACGCCGCCGACAACCGGAACCAGAGCACCATCGACGTGGACACCGCCGAGGTGCTACGCTGCACGTCCACGTCCACCGCCTCCCTGCTGGCGCGCAGCAAGACGCGGTCGAGGCTAATGGACCCGCCGCCGCCGTCGGCGTCGAGCGGCCCCGCCAGCGAGGTGGACCCCCGAAAGTCATTCGTCTCCAAGGGGCTGCCGCCCAAGTCCGGGCAGCTCCGGTCGGGGCTCATCGGCAAGTCGGGGCCCATCGGCAAGTCCGGTGCCTTCGAGGACGAGGACGACGACCCGTTCATGGACGAGGGCATGACCTCGGACTTCAAGCGCGACACCATGGACTGCCTGCTCATCATGGAGTGGGTGAGCCTGGTGGTCATCGTGGGCGCGCTCATCTGCAGCGTCACCATACCCAGCCTGTCAAAGAAGAAGCTCTCGGGGCTCCACCTCTGGAAGTGGGAGCTCCTCGTGCTCGTGCTCATCTGCGGCCGCCTCGTCTCCGGCTGGATCATCCGCATCGCCGTCTTCTTCGTGGAGCGCAACTTCCTCCTGCGGAAGAAGGTGCTCTACTTCGTCTACGGCGTGCGCCGCGCCGTGCGGAACGTGCTCTGGCTGGGCGTCGCGCTCGTGTCCTGGCACCTCCTGTTCGACAAGGACGCCAAGCGGGAGACGCACACGCTGGTGCTGCCCTACGTCACCAAGGTGCTGTGCTGCCTCCTCGTCGCCACCGTCATCCGCCTCGTCAAGACGCTGCTGCTCAAGGTGCTCGCCTCGTCCTTCCACGTCTCCACCTACTTCGACAGGATCCAGGAGGCGCTCTTCAACCAGTACGTCATCGAGACGCTCTCCGGCCCGCCGCTAGTGGACGAGAGCCGGATGATGGCCGAGGTGCAGAGGCTCCAGAGCGCCGGAGCCTCCATCCCCAGTGAGCTCGAAGCCACGGCGATGCCGGGCAACTCCGGGCCAGTGCCCAAGAGTGGCGGCCTCACGACGGTCGCGTCCAGGCGAGGAGGTGGTGGTGGTGGCGGAGGAGGGACCAGCAAGCAGATGCATAGGCAGAAAACGGAGCGGCACCTGGATGACGGCATCTCGATCGACCAGCTCCACAGGCTCAGCCAGAAGAACATCTCTGCGTGGAGCATGAAGAGGCTGATGAAGATCGTCCGGTACGGGGCGCTGACGACCATGGACGAGCAGCTCAAGCATGCAACGGGCGAGGACGAGCTGGCCACAGAGATACACAGCGAGTACGAGGCCAAGGTTGCGGCCAAGAGGATCTTCCAGAACGTCGCCAAGCCTGGATCCAAGTGAGCATTATTCCTTCCCCGATTACTAACACATCTCCTCAAAAAATCACATTTTTTTTTTATATCAATCAAACATGCTCTCCGGCCATGGCAGCCTTCTTCATTCAAGTTCTCAATTCTGAACCTATTGCAGGCACATATACCTGTCAGATTTGATGCGTTTCATGAGGCAGGAAGAAGCTTTAAAGGCGATGGATCTTTTCGAAGGAGCGCAGGAGCACAACAGGGTCAGCAAGAGGGCACTCAAGAACTGGGTGGTAACGATCTTAGACACACACAACTCCTCCTCTTATACATCTCTCAGCTCAGGAAAATAAATAAATAAAATCCGTGCTGCTTGCTTACTCGAGATTATTTCCAATCGCTGACGTCTGAATACTTTTGTTTGTAGGTAAACGCGTTCAGAGAGCGCAAAGCTCTTGCCCTGACGCTCAACGACACCAAGACCGCGGTGAACAAGCTGCACCAGATGGCCAACGTCGTGGTCGCGCTCATCGTGCTTGCGCTCTGGCTTCTCATCCTGGGGATCGCGACGTCCAAGTTCTTCGTCCTGCTCAGCTCGCAGCTCCTCGTGGCGGTGTTCATGTTCGGCAACACTCTCAGGACCATCTTCGAGGCGATCGTGTTCCTCTTCGTCATGCACCCTTTCGATGTCGGCGACCGATGCGAAGTTGATGGAATGCAGGTTGTTACTACTAATTATTCTCGTGAACGCGCTGTCTCATCGACACTGAAGAATTGCTTTGCACCAGCTGATTTGGTGGTTACCACACTTTTCCGATTTACAATGTCATCAGGTGGTCGTGGAGGAGATGAACAACATGACGACGATCTTTCTCCGATATGACAATCTCAAGGTGTACTATCCGAACAGTCAGCTAGCCCAGCTACCGATCATGAATTACTACAGGAGCCCTGACATGGGAGATGCCGTGGACTTCTCTGTTCATGTCGCAACACCAGTGGAGAAACTGTCCCTTATGAAGGAGAGACTATTGCAGTAAGCACTAATGCCTTTTAACCTTATATATATGAATTTCCAGAACTTAGACAACGTTCTTTCTGTTATTACGGCTTCTCTAATCTATACTAGTAATAATCGTTACTGTTATTTTATTTCCAAAAAAAAAAAAATCAGTTACCTTGACAACAAGAAGGAGCACTGGTACCCTGGGTCCATGGTGGTCTTGCGCGACGTGGACGACACCAACAAGCTGAAGGTGTCCATCTGGTGCCGCCACACGATCAACTTCCACGACATGGGGATGAGGTTCGAGCGGAGAGAGCTGCTGCTCCAGGAGATGATCAAGATCTTGAGAGACCTCGAGATCGAGTACCGGATGCTGCCGCTCGACATCAACGTCCGGAACGCGCCGACCATCCAGACCTCGAGGATGCCGTCGACATGGACGTTTAATTACTGAGATTTTCCTTCTTCTTCTTCTTTTTTTTTTTTTTTTTGCTGGATACCATCAGTCAGATCGACTTGTTTCTTTTTAGATAATACCATCAGACTTGTTTATGAGACTGTGCTGCTAGTGCTAGAGGTAATTAAGTAGTTCCTGAGTGAGTTGAGCTGTGACAGCCTGCTGAGACGAGAGGCAACAGGTTTTGCTGTCGCTGCAGCCATCACTTGTGCTTTCCCTGTACTAGCTATTGTGTTGTTGGTCCCTACTCCATAGTTTGGTGCTTATGGTTAGTGAGTGAACTTCTTGTGCTACAGAATAATTTGATTATCTAGCTTGTTTAAATTAAAGATTGGATTTCTGAAGTTCTATTTATTATTACATCAAAATATTATGCCATGTCCGTTCTCGAAACAAAAGTATTGGTCTCTGTCAGTCGAATAACGCAGCAAACTCTTCTGCAGAAACCGACCTGACAGGAACACGATGATGTTGATTATTGAACACAACTGAAGAAACAGTAAAACACCAACCGTCAGACAGGGATGCCGCGCCTTTTCTGTCACTTATTGTTGATCTTGATCTCCCTTGGCCGTGTCCAGTCCGGCCTCCGGAGCAGCAGCTGCTGCCGGGAGCGCACGCGCACCTGCAGCCTCACGAGCACCTTCATGAACCGGATGGCGATGTTGGCCTGCTTCCGCACGTACGCGCCACGCGCGAACGCCTGCAGCTTCACCAGGCTCCTCAGGGCGCGGAACGCCTGCCTCGCCTGACGATCGAACGGATCGGCTTCAGATCGAGATCGACTGAAGCTCTAAGCAAGCATGCCGGAGCTGGACGCATCATGAGCATAACAGCATGTAATTAGCGTGAGCTAGCTGCGTACCAGGTTGTAACCGGATTACAATATGATAGCTAGAACAGAGGAATTGGATAAGTTTTCTTCGAGCGCGCCGGCAATCGCCGCGCCTCGCCGCCACCGCCGCCAATCGGCTCGGTTCAGATGACAATAGCCAAAACCTAGTCTAATCTCCACGTTCGAGCATCTTACAAGGCATCAGCCTCGCCCGTTACATGGGCCTAAACCACTCTCACTTTCAATCAGGACCGAAGAACTTCTTGTTGGGCTTGGGCCGTCTTTTCTCTTTTGCTCCTTCCTGGGCTTCAGATGCCTTGGGCGTGTCAACAGTATGGTTGGTGACACTTTTCCCTCCTTGAGAAACGGCTTGTCCCCAAGCCGGAGCTCTTGGAAATTCTTGGCGAAGTGGAATTTCGTCTTCCCAGGTTGATAGTTGTAGAGGAAGGTGAGACCACCGGACGAGAACTTGGGAAGTGGCTTTGTCGTTGGAGTGATGCAAACGGCGATCCAGAATTTCCATTGGTACCTGCAACTGAACAGAAGGATCAAGTAGAACAGCGCTCACCGAGTGTTGGGGAGGAACAACCTTCTTAAGTTGCGAGACATGAAAGACGGGGTGAATTGCAGCTGTTGGAGGCAGGGACAGTTTATAAGCCACCGATCCAATTTTGTCCAGTATAGTGAATGGCCCAAAGTACCGGAATGATAGCTTGTTGGATGAACGGTTGCTCAACGAGGTCTGGATATATGGCTGAATCTTAAGATATACTGAATCACCAGTGTTGAACTAACGAAAAGATCTTCGACTATCAGCCTGATGCTTCATTTTGTTCTGAGCGCGGCACAAATGTTGGTGAATGACTTGCTGCATTAACTCTCTATCATTCAACCAAGTCTGAAGATCAGTGTTTTGACAGCTCTCAAGTATATCAATGCCCAAGTGATGTGGGTCATGCCCATATAGAACTTTGAAAGGAGTAGTGCCCAAAGAAGAGTGGTAAGATGTATTGTACCAAAATTCTGCAAGGGGCAGCCAAGTGGACCACTTAGTGGGGCAAGTATGAACAAAACAGCGGAGGTAGGTTTCAAGGCATTGATTAACCCTTTTAGTTTGACCATCAGTCTGAGGGTGATATGCACTGCTCATTAGCAACTGAACTCTTAACAACTTGAACAGTTCCTTCCAGACATGACTGGTGAAAATGCGATCGCGATCAGAAATGATGGCTTTGGGCAATCCATGTAACTTGTAGATGTTATTCATGTAAACCATTGCCACTTGGAAAGCAGTAAATGGATGAGATATAGCAAGGAAGTGGGCATATTTTGAGAATTTGTCGACCACAACCAGAATGCAATTAAAGTGGGCAGATTTTGGAAGGCCTTCTATAAAATCCAATGAGATAGTCTGCTAGGCTCCATCAGGAATAGGCAATGGTGCTAACAGTCCAGGGTAGGCAACCCTTTGAGACTTGGCCTGTTGGCAGATATCACATTGAGAGACATAAGTCTGAATCGACTGCTTAAGGTGTGACCAAACAAATAAGTTTTTGACTCTATGGTAGGTTGCTTCGATGCCAGAATGGCCTCCCACTGGACTTGTATGAAGTGCTTGCAGGATTTTGAGCTGAAGTGTTTCTGCCTTGCCCACCCAGATTCTAGATTTGTAATAAATTAAGCCATCTCTCAGAGTATATGGGCCAGATGGAGACTGGACAGCCAACTCTTGTAGAAGTTGAACAGCCTTGGGGTCTTGTAAATAAGTCGACTGAATTTCTTGCAACCAGGTTGCTTGAACAACCGAAACAGCCTTGAGATCAAAGGTTTCTGCATGATTAGTTCTAGAGAGTGCATCAGCAACTCGATTCTCCTTGCCTTGTTTATAAACCAGTTTGAAAGTCAGACCCAATAGCTTAGTCAATGCCTTGTGTTGCCAGGGTGTTGTTAGCCTCTGGTCATCCAAATGAATGAGGCTTTTCTGGTCAGTTTGTATAATGAATTCAGACTGCTGCAAGTAAGACCGCCAATGATCAACAGCAAGTAAGATAGCCATGCATTCTTTATCATATGTAGACAGACCTTGTGCTTTAGGTCCTAAAGCCTTACTAACATAGGCAATTGGGTGACCTCCTTGGTGCAAAACAGCTCCAATACCTTTGTCAGATGCATCCGTCTCCAGAATAAACTGTTGGTTGAAGTCAGGTAGTGCCAAGACTGGAGCTGTGATGAGAGCTTGTTTCAGAGCTTCAAAGGAATTAGCATGAGCTGAAGTCCATATATATTGTTGTCCCTTTTTTAAGAGATTAGTGAGAGGTTTAGAAAGGATGCCAAAATGTTTGACAAACTTCCTGTAGTAACCAGCCATACCAAGAAAGCTCCTGAGTTCTTTGACAGAGGTAGGTTGAGGCCAATCAGAGATAATCTGAACTTTAGCTGGGTCAGTAGCCACTCCTTTGGAACTAATGACATATCCCAAGTAATGAAGTTGGTGCTGGGCAAAGGCACATTTAGATAACTTAACATAGAATTGGTGCTGTTGCAGCATAGAAAGGACTCTGTCTAAATGAGTAAGGTGAGCTGTCCAGGTCTTGCTGTAGATCTGAAAGGACCTAAGGTGTTGCCTAGAGGGGGGGTGAATAGGCTTTTCTGAAAATTTACAACTTATAATGCGGAAGCAATTAGTATGTGAGTTTCCAATTACTTGGAAACTCCAAATCGGAGTAAAACAACCCCTCAAGAGACAAACACAAAGTATATGACTAGAAATTAATCACCTAGAAGCTAAACCCTGCACCACAAAGATTAGCTCAAGGATTAAACAAATTGGGCGCAGTCAGTAAATACCGGACATGTCCGGTATCAATACCGGACAAGTTCGGTATGCACGGGTTGTGCGGGACTGCTCCTTTTCTTCTCCAATTTCTCACACAACCTGCAATCACTATGTATGATGTATATATAGAACTGATTGCTTGCAAAACAACTAGCACAACGAAGAATAACAAATAGCCGAAAGTAAAGCACAAAGGAATGACACGGTATTTGTTTCACCGAAGTTCGGCACCCCCTCGGGTTCTACTCTCCGTTGAGCCGGCTGCGAGCTACCACAAAGGTGGGCTCTAGAGGACACCACAGGTCACTCTAGTCGCGGTCTATTTCACCCGCAATGCTCCTTCCACTAGATGATCTCTTTTGAGGAGAGATCGAACCTTTACAAACTTTCCGAGGCACTTCACAAATCTCTTGGGTGCTCAACGGCGACGCCTAACCGTCTAGGACCGTAGAGTCCAAGAGTAACAAATGCGCACAACAAGATCGACGATTTGCACAAGTGCTAAAGAGGTGGCTTGCTCTCTAATTTGAATCTCTCTCAACCCACAAATGGATTTGGCAATTAGAAGTCAATCACTCACTAAGAGAGGGTTGGAAAGTGTTTTGAAAGGCTTAGAATGAGTGTGGGAACCAGTAGAATCAACAGCCTCCAAAGGTGGAGGCTTGGGGGTATTTATAAGCCCACATTCGAAACTAGCCGTTGGCTGAGTCAGCTCATACCGGACATGTCCGGTATGACTTTGCTACGAGAGAAACACACTGAACAGGCCAACTTTCAAACTTCCCGAATGAGCCCGGTAGTACCGACCATAAGGTCGGTAGTACCGCTAGTTCCCAAGGGATTTTCGCAACCTCTCTGAGTTGGACCAAATTTGGCCTACCGGTAGTACCGCTATAACTCCGGTAGTACCGGTCGGTAGTACCGACACAAGGGGCGGTAGTACCGGCCATCACAAAGATGCTGTTAGCCACAAATCCGCAAATACCGGACATGTCCGGTATGACTTAACTGCGCGAGAAATATCCTTAACCAACCATCTTTTCAAACCCCAAAAAGGATCTCAGTAGTACCGACAGTTAAGTGGGGGGGGGGGGTTTGCAACCTCTCTGTGTTGGGCCAAATTATGCCTACCGGTAGTACCGCTATAACTCCGGTAGTACCTATCGGTAGTACCGACCCAAGAGTCGGTAGTACCGCCCGTACACAGGCTGCGAGACAGATCTCCGCAAATACCGGACATGTCCGGTATGGACTCCATGCGCCAGAGCTAACTGCTAGACTAGGGAGAGCCCCACCACTGAAGGTTCATAGCGGACATGTCCGGTATGCATACCGGACATGTCCGGTACGGACTCTACGCACTAGGGCTGTCAGCAGTCCAGAAGAACGGCCGCACTGCTGTGGGCTCATACCGGACATGTCCGGTATGGACAGACAGTGCAGCAAAAACCTGAAAGTTAGTTCTAGCTCTCTCATGTCTCACTTAGGTTGGTTTGAGCACTTATGAAGAATCATCTACTATATGTTGCATCCCTCTTAATAGTACGGCTTTCCTATTTACTCAAGATAAATTGAAATACGGATTTTAAACCTCTTGAGTTGATCCCATTTGAACCAAAGTTGCTGACTTCATTTTCCATATTAGAGGAATGGTTGTCATGTTTAGAAGTAGATATCCTCGAGCATAGCCATCTTGAACATGTGACTTGACTCCATGCAAGTGATATAATGAAGTCCCAAATGTGCCAAGTCACTCAATCAATATTGTTGCTAGGAATGTTGATTCTCCACTAGATGCGATCTTCAAGCTTGATTGATCCTTCGACTAAATGCAAGTACTTTCTTCTTCACTCTATCTAGGTTCTTCGGCCGCCAAGCCGTCGCTTGCCCTTCACCCTTGCTTAGTACCTCAAAGACTCTTTCCTTGCTATCTTCACCATTTCAAGCCATTCAACCATGCTTCATTTTGAATCCTTTCTTAGCAATCATAAATGAACTATGATTATCCCACAATACGATAACCCTTTATATCAATATCATTCTCATTGTTGTTTTGTGCTTGTACATGATCTTCATACAACAATCCATCATTTTGGCTTTGCATTACATTTCAAGTACATAGTGAGATAATCATTTCCCTGTGTCACACTTAGCAAACATATTAGATCTTTAATCAACATTGTCATCAAATCATCCAAAATCACACTTAAGTGCAACATGCACTTTCAAACTCCCCCTTTTTGGTGATTGATGACAACCTTGATTAAATTTTACCAAAGGATAAACAATTAAGCTTATGGGTTCAATGATTTATGAAGAGCTCCCCCTTAATATGTGCAACATGAATTGAATTCGAAAGGACCTCAAAATGTCAATTTGCACATACTAAGGTGAGTTGGAAACTCCCCCTAAATCATTGCATCGAGAAATGCAAAAGTGTGAGCAATATAAATCATGATGCATATGACAAGATATATCACATAAGATATAAATGAAAAACAATACACCAAGACATATGCAACACAATAGTAAGTAAAGATCTTATGAAGAATAAATTACTACTCATATCACACACATAGCACTCACACAAAGATTTCTCAAGTCCACAACCACTAAGATAGATTATATTACAAGATAAGGATCATGTCTCATCACAAAGATGTCTCTGCCATCAGATACACAAAAGAACTCATACATGACTCATGATATTACAATAAAGCTCAAACTCTGAGAAATCCACTACCTGCAGTACAAATCTCCAGATACAAGATACATAACAGATAACATGAAGTCTGGAAGCTCTAATCAACTATCTCTCCCCCTTTGTCATCTATCTCCAAAAGGTAAACGAAAAGCTCACAGATGACACAAAGAGGGCTGCAGGCGAAGCTGTCACTCGTCATCGTCCCCAGGCTGCCGAGAGCTCTGTCCTGGGTCAGGGTAGCCGTAGGTACCACCAAAGAAGCTGTCCCACATATCTGAAGCAAACTCCTCAGCTGAACTAGGACGAAGCAGGGGGTCTGTGGAGAACCTGGGAGCTGAAGGAAGAGTGTCGTGGGGCTGCTGCTCTGCCTCTGCTCCCTGCCTCTGACTCTGCTGCTCTGTCTCTGCTCCCTGTCTCTGACGCACTGAAAGGTCGTCAAACTCCCTCTCATACCTCTGCTGCTGCTGCTCAAACGTCTCAGGCTGCTCAGTCTCATCATCTGACGGTGGGGACCTCGGGGGCTGAAACCTGTAGTGCTCGTGAAGCATCTTCAGCGTCCTCGAGTCCTCTCTCCTAGCCTGCCTCTCACGGTGCTGCTGAGCCTTGATCACATTGACATCCTTGCACACGCGAGAGATACTGCTAAGAACCTTGCGCAAGAGAAAGCGCTGCCTGCCACGTCCCTGAGAGGTGGAGTGTGAACGAGTGTGTGGCTGTGGAGATCCTGCCCCAGCTGCTCCTCCTGCTGCTCCTGCAACTGGGTCCTCTGGCTGTGGCTCTGCTGCTGCTGGAACTGCCCCTGGTCCAGGTGGAGGTATAGGAGACTCAAGAAGATCTGCCTGGAACCTCAAGGGCCTGTGTGAGTGATCATAGGTGAAAGTGGCACCAATCTGCTGCTCAATCATATGCTGAATATAAGGTGCAAATCCACATCCCTTGAGTGGCCTCTCTCCCACTCTTGATCTCATACCAGATGAAATCAAAGATACTGAAAGGCTGTGCTCCTGGTGCTAACCTGTGCAGGAGGTTCCTCGTGTAATCTGCAAGTGTCCCTCTGTCTCCTGACTTGCAATCTATAGTGGCCCTGAGCATCCTGTTGAGATAGTCATAGGTAGGGTGAATGCCTCTCACCTTCCCTACAACTGCCCCAGCAGGTAGAGGTGGTGGGTACATGTACCCAAGCTGCTCTGGAGGAAGCACAACCTCATCGTGAATACAAGCTCTCTGAAGATCCTCCTCGTCAAAGCCAAGATACCCTGCAAACTCCCTGTAAGACACAGAGTACCAGACACCCTCAGTCATCCAGTTCATGCGCTTCTCATCAATCTCGTCAGACTCCTCAACATATAGGGTGGCATAGAACTGGGCTATCACCTCATCACACCAATCATGCTGAAACTCCAGAATACGGTAGAGGCCTGTCTGCTGGCAAATAGCAATAGCATGCTCAACTGAAGGACGGTGATGATCTCTAGCATGCTGCCAATCAACGTACTGAGCTCTAATGATCACAGGGTTTCTGGTCAGAAGCACCTTCTCATAATAGTCAATGTGAAACAAGGGTGTGAAACCTGTAATCATAGATGTTCCTCTCCTGTCCCCTGGGGTCTCTCCTCCGCTCTCTCCTGGCCTTCTGTGTACCACCGGACTCCCGATAGTCCACACGAGCCACCCAAGCAGGAATCAGGGCGGCAGGACGAATCGCAAGAGCCCCAAAGTGTAGTCCTTCCTGCTGCTGCTGAGGTGCATCCTCTTCCTCTTCTTCTTCCTCTTCTTCCTCTCCTTCTTCCTCTTCTTCAATCTCTTCTTCCTCTATGTCATCACGAGCTGCAAACTGTTGAGGAGCTCTAGAAGCACCTCCCCTCGGAGGCCTAGTAGTGCCACGACCACTACCACTGCCACTGCCACTGCTGCCTCCAACTGACAAGCCAGGGTGAGAATCATGCCTCCTCTTCTTATGCCTTTCCCTTGCTGGATCATGTCTCGACTTGGTTCGAGGCTCAACTCTTCTGTCACTCATAGCTGCTGCCCTGTGACCAAACAAACCACAAAGACGTCTCAGAAGCATATTTATAGGAGATGTGTCAAATATAGTTGAATAATTAGAGAAACGATTAAATGTCCCATGAATTGCAAGCACCTAGATCAAACTTGATCACTAGGTTTACAACACACTTATAGACATCCAATACAATCCCTAACATCAACTATGGAGGCCTGAACCGAGAAAAACACAAGGTTTTCTGTTCTGCTGGGAAAAACCGGACATGTCCGGTCTCATACGGACATGTCCGGTATGGACGTTCACAGCATCCCCCTTCCTAGGGTTCCTCGGTTCACCCCCAATCCAAATCCAAACCATCTCAAACTTAATACATTGCTTCTAGACCATGAATCCAACACCTTGACCGAAGGAATTTGAGAATGATTTAGCGATGAATAGATCGGACAGTCCGGGATTTGAAATACCTTGGGATGAGAGAGGAAACGAGGGAAAACTTCAAATCCAACACCGGGCACTTGCTTTTGATGGAATCCTTCTCCAAATCCTTCTCCCTCTCTCACTTTTCCAAGGTGGATCTCTAGGTCGCCTTAGGAAGAGAGGTTCGGCTCCTTGCTTGGTCGGTTGTGAGAATAGAAGTGAGGGAGAGAGATAACCTGAAGGGGTACGCTGCTCTTAAGTCCCCCGCTCATACAGGACAAGTTCGGTATGGATACCGGACAAGTCCGGTATTTGCGAGTTTTGTCTAGAGGCTTTCTGCTCATACCGGACATGTCCGGTACCATACCGGACAAGTCCGCTATTAGCAGATTATGTCCAACAGCTCCAGATTTGCTTCTCCTTCATCCAAAACCCCTTCCTTTCCTCAAACATATATTCCATCATATTTTTTCTCTTCTTTCATATGATTTCACAAAGAGTACTTGTGTCCAAATCTCAAGTTTTCTTTTCTCTAAAAAGATCCAAGGTTTTCAAGTCACTTAAGATTAGAAAGAAACCTTATGTCCATGATTCGACTCGACAAGAGGATTATCAAGGAATATAATTTACTTTAGAGATATAGGACTTGAGAGAGAGAGTCATGCCACTTGTAATTAGTCAATCAAACAATCAAGTAGAACAATAATTACAAGTGTCATGGGTAGGTCACAAAGACCAAGAGTCAAATATTTTCACAAAACACACTTCCTACTCATACTAGTAAGGAATTTGGAAATATCTATCCTATCACACACAAGTGCACACGCTAGCATATTATGGGCCTATTATGCACTTTCAATGCATATATTAAAACATACCTTCGCCTTGAGCCCATAAATTCCACTAAGCGTAATCATGACATGGTGATGATTTAGTTGACCTTAATTGCCAAATAGTCATGTCCTCATCGAGAAGTCAACTTGATCAAGATGAACTACAACATATGCTCAATAGACCTCATTAGCTCATAAAAGGCACAAAGTTGAAATTGAGCTCCCCCTCAATTGGTGCTTCAAGTGTTTGAATTCCTTTCCAAGCACTTTCATTCCATTAAGAATGTGAGAGTCAAGGTTCAACTTTGGCCACCACAAAGTAATTTGCCATAACCAACTTTTCACAAATAAATCAAATTATGAACAAATGAGCATAAGTGGTGAAAAGATGACTATCGTACCAAGTTTCGGTGCTCTAAGTCATGGTGAGGATAAAGAGATAGATAAGACATAATAGCATGTATGTGAGCACACACCTTGGCCTTGAGCTCACAAAGTTCCACTAAGAATAACCATGGCATAATCATCTTCGTGTTGACTTGACTTGTCAAGTGATCATGCCTTTGTCAAAGTGATCTACTCTTTCTATTCAAAGAACTATCACATCACTTAGAGGAAATTGTTAGATTACAGTGGTTCAAGGTAGAAACTAAGCTCCCCTTGCTAAGTGCTCAAGTCATTTTGAATTACTTGTGAAAGCACTTTACTTTCCTTTTAGAATATGGGAATGCTTTTCTACCTTGACCTAGACACATAACTTTGCTAAGAATTGAATTAAGTTTAAGCAAAGCTTACAAACATTCAATATTGATCAATTGTGCAGGTCTTTTGTTCATAGGACTAAATCACAAGGATTTAGAAATCTTTCTGAAATCAGGACGCTGTGCTTTTCCTGGCCTCCGGTATGAAAAGACTTCGTCCAAATCTTCGTACTGAGTCACTGGTTTTGTCAGAGTGAATATCCCGTACCGAACATGTCCGGTATGATACCGGACAAGTCCGGTATTTGCAAATCAGAACCAGAAAACAGCCACATCTGAGATTTCCTTTTGGCTCTAGATTATTTCACTTCCCTGCACTTCATCAAAGATAATGCTCTGCTAGAGAGCCATTAAGAGCATCGAATGGCAAATATAATAAGGAAAAATTAAATTCATTTAATTACTAAGTTTTAGGCACTTATCAGCAATGGTGGAGATGAGTAAAATGAAATCAATCATCACATAGTCTTCGGGTCAACCATATAAGGTAACATTGACAACATAGGTTGATAGTTTGAGTTGAGATGTAATTTTGCTTACTCAAACACCCCAAAGCCTTCATCTCACCATTGGTACCTACATCAACATCCTAAGCACATTTTGGTACCCAACTCTTGTTGGGTCCTTCAAAGTTAGTCAACAAGTGCTTAGGCACCCAAGTGGCCTTAGAGCTAGTATGCGGTGAACACATCACCTTACTAGTGCTAAGTCCCTTTGTGACCTTCCTAAGCACCTTATCATTTGCAAATGTGTTCGGCTTAGGAAACATACCATTTGGGCAATCATAGCTTAGATGCCCCTTTCTCCTACAAGCATAGCAAATACGCCCATTGTTTGCTTTTGCTTGTCTTGCTTGTTGGGACATGCATCAACCATGTGTCCCGGCTCGTTGCATGCATAGCATCTTCTTGTTGCAACTTGAGCCATCTTTCTTGCCTCTTTGTATGTGGGGCAACTCTTGGTGAGGTGACCCAACTTGTTGCATTTGAGGCATGGACTTGGCCCATCATTCTTCGATTGCTTGGCCAAATTGATTGATGCCTTTTGTTCGGCCGCTTCACATTTGTCGGCCCAAGTCTTGTGTGGACACCTAGCCCACTCATGTCCATACAATCCGCAACCATAGCATAATCTCTTCTTTTGTTTCTTGCCCTTGGTTGCTTTCTCATGACTTGAGGGGTGACTAGATTGTTGGATTTTGGAGAAGAAGCAAGGTTTGAACCCTTCTCAAGCTTCTTCACCAGTGATATCACGGTTATCTTGAGAAGGTTGTGCTTTCTCCTCATCCTTCAATCTAATCACATCCTTCTTTAGATTTCCCACTTCTTCGATGAGCCTAGCATTTTCTTTAAGAGTTTGCTCAATCGAAGATTGGCTTGCTTGAGAGGCACACTCATTAGCACAAATAACATTTAATTGAGATGGTGCACTAGTGAGTGTAGTAGTGTGAGGTTGAGAAGATTTTACCATAGCAATAACAACCTCATGTGCAATCTCAAGCATGGCATTTGATTCCACTAGCTTCTCATGTGAGCACTTGAGATAAGTGAAGTCCTCTTGTAGGAACTTGTGCTCAAATGAGAGATCACTCATTTTTGCCTTAAGCATGTCATTCTCCTTCTCTAGCCTTTCCACATTAGATAGAGAGTTAGTAGCTAAGGCATGCTCAATTGACAATTTTTCATACCTTTCTTCTAATGCCTTTAGCTCTTCTAATTTGGAGATGAGGAACTCTTCTTGATTTTGAAGGGATTGCTCTTGTTCATCCACCTCCTTTTCTAGCTCATCATTTTTCTTCAGCAAGTTGACGAACAAGAGCTTGTCTTCATACTTGAGATAATCAAGCGATTCATCATCTTCATCATCCTCATCGCTCTCTACTTGATTATCTCTTGATGCCTTCTCCTTGATCTCACCAAGAATCTTCTCTTGATCTTTCTTGGTTGCTTTCTTCTTGTTCTTCTTGGCCATGAGACACAAGTGATGAGTATCATGAGCTACTGAGGTTGACTCATCACTTGGTCGCCACCGAGCATGAGAGCGGTTGCTGTCTGCTCCTAGCTCCCTGTCTGCTGGGCTGATACCGGACATGTCCGGTACCCATACCGGACATGGACAGACAGGGTCCAGAGCAGCAGCAGCCAGCACCTCTCGATCCGGCTCGTCTTCCTTGAGGCTTCCTCACATGATGATGACTCAATGGACTTCATTTCCATTGAATCACAATCATATGCTTCATCACATTTGGACTTCCCATACAAATGGGCAAGTATAGTCCAAATGACATGAGCACTCTCCGGTGGAGAATCTCCATTGTAAATAGCCTCCTTAAGAACCTCTGCACTCAATGAGTTCAACATGATCAAACACGCATGAGCATTGAGTTGCACACATATCTCTTCCTCTTTTGTCAAGTTCTTATAGTTGCTCCAATCAACTATAGAAAGAGATATGCTTGCATCCACAATATGCTCAATAATGGGGCTAATAGCCCGAAATGCATTGAGTACATAAGATGACCAAGATAGAAAGTTAGAACCATCATTTTGGAGAAGCACCACGTTTGTCTCCATAGGCGAATCCATCGGTTCTCACAAGCGGTGAAGCTCAAACGTGAGTCCAAGCTCCGATACCAATTGAAAGGACCTAAGGTGTCGCCTAGAGGGGGGGGGTGAATAGGCTTTTCTGAAAATTTACAACTTATAATGCGGAAGCAATTAGTATGTGAGTTTCCAATTACTTGGAAACTCCCAATCGGAGTAAAACAACCCCTCAAGAGACAAACACAAAGTATATGACTAGAAATTAATCACCTAGAAGCTAATACCCTGCACCACAAAGATTAGCTCAAGGATTAAACAAATTGGGCGCAGTCAGTAAATACCGGACATGTCCGGTATCAATACCGGACAAGTCCGGTATGCACGGGTTGTGCGGGACTGCTCCTTTTCTTCTCCAATTTCTCACACAACCTGCAATCACTATGTATGATGTATATATAGAACTGATTGCTTGCAAAACAACTAGCACAACGAAGAATAACAAATAGCCGAAAGTAAAGCACAAAGGAATGACACGGTATTCTGTTTCACCGAAGTTCGGCACCCCCTCGGGTTCTACTCTCCGTTGGCCGGCTGCGAGCTACCACAAAGGTGGGCTCTAGAGGACACCACAGGTCACTCAGTCGCGGTCTATTTCACCGCAATGCTCCTTCCCTAGATGATCTCTTTTGAGGAGATCGAACCTTTACAAACTTTCCGAGGCACTTCACAAATCTCTTGGGTGCTCAACGGCGACGCCTAACCGTCTAGGACCGTAGAGTCCAAGAGTAACAATGCGCACAACAAGATCGACGATTTGCACAAGTGCTAGGGTGGTTGCCTCTCTAATTTGAATCTCTCTCAACCCACAATGGATTTGGCAATTAGAAGTCAATCACTCACTAAGAGAGGGTTGGAAAGTGTTTGAAAGGCTTAGAATGAGTGTGGGAACCAGTAGAATCAAACAGCCTCAAAGTTGGAGGCTTGGGTATTTATAAGCCACATTCGAAACTAGCCGTTTTCTAGCGTTGGCTGAGTCAGCTCATACCGGACATGTCCGGTGCATACCGGACTGTCCGGTATGCATACCGGACATGTCCGGTATGACTTGCTACGAGAGAAACACACTAAAGGCACTTCAAACTTCCCGAATGAGCCCGGTAGTACCGACCATAAGGTCGGTAGTACCGCTAGTTCCCAAGGGATTTTCGCAACCTCCTGAGTTGACCAAAATTGGCCTACCGTTAGTACCGCTATAACTCGGTAGTACCGGTCTTAGTACGACACAAGGGGCGGTAGTACCGGCCATCACAAAGATGTTGTTAGCCACAAATCCGCAAATACCGGACATGTCGGTATGCTTAACTGCGCGAGAAATATCTTAACCAACCATCTTTTCAACCCCGAAAAAGGATATGGTAGCACCGACCACCGGTCGGTAGTACCGATAGTTAAGTGGGGGGGGGGGTTGCAACCTCTGTGTTTGGCCAATTATGCTACCGTAGTACCGCATAACTCCGGTAGTACCTATCGGTAGTCCGACCCAAGAGTCGTAGTACCGCCGTACACAGCTGCGAGACAGATCTCCGCAAAATACCGACATGTCTGGTATGCATACGGACATGTCCGGGTATGGACTCCATGCCCCAGAGCTAACTGCTAGACTAGGGAGAGCCCCACCACTGAAGGTTCATAGCGGACATGTCCGGTATGGACTCTACGCACTAGGGCTGTCAGCAGTCCAGAAGAACGGCCGCACTGCTGTGGGCTCATACCGGACATGTCCGGTATGCATGTCTGGTATGGACAGACAGTGCAGCAAAAACCTGAAAGTTAGTTCTAGCTCTCTCATGTCTCACTTAGGTTGGTTTGAGCACTTATGAAGAATCATCTACTATATGTGCATCCCTCTTAATAGTACGGCTTTCCTATTTACTCAAGATAAATTGAAATACGGATTTTAAACCTCTTGAGTTGATCCCCATTTGACCAAAGCCGCTTGACTTCATTTTCCATATTGAGAGGAATGGTTGTCATGTTTAGAAGTAGATATTCCTCGAGCATAGCCATCTTGAACATGTAACTTGACTCCATGCAAGTGATATATGAAGTTCCAAATGTGCCAAGTCACTCCAATCAATTTGTTGCTAGGAATGTTGATTCTCCACTAGATGTGATCTTCAAGCTGATTGATCCTTCGACTAAATGCAAGTACTTTCTTCTTCACTCTAGCTAGGTTCTTCGGCCGCCAAGCCGTCGCTTGCCCTTCACCCTGCTTAGTACCTCAAAGACTCTTTCCTTGCTATCTTCACATTTCAAGCCATTCAACCATGCTTCATTTTGAATCCTTTCTTAGCAATCATAAATGAACTATGATTATCCCACAATACGATAACCCTTTATATCAATATCATTCTCATTGTTGTTTTGTGCTTGTGACATGATCTTCATACAACAATCCATCATTTTGGCTTTGCATTACATTTCAAGTACATAGTGAGATAATCATTTCCCTGTGTCACACTTAGCAAACATTTAGATCTTTAATCAACATTGTCATCAAATCATCCAAATCACACTTAAGTGCAACATGCACTTTCAAGATCAAAACATCATCGATAAATACTACCACAAATTTCCTGAGAAAAGGAGCCAGTAGATGATTCATGACTCCTTGGAAAGTAGCAGGTCCCCCTTTGACTCCATAAGGCATAACCTTGTACTCAAAATGTCCATTATGAGTTTGGAAGGCCGTTTTGTACTCTTCCCCGGTGCCATTCAAATTTGGTGGAAACCTGAGCACATATCCAAAGATGTGAACCAAGATGCTCCATGAAGTTCATCCAAAAGTTCATCAATGACAGGCAGAGGGTACTTGTTTTTAACTGTTAAGGCATTGAGACGTCTATAATCAACACACAATCGCCAATCTCCCATTTTTCTTTCTGACCAGCAAGGCTGGTGAGGCAAAAGGACTCTTACTTTCTGAATGAGGCCTTTATCAAGTAGCTCTCTGATTTGTTTTTTCATCTCATCTTTTTGAAAGGGGTTGTATCTGTATGGCCTTAATCTGAAAGGCTGAGCCCCTGGTATGAGAGGAATTTTGTGATCTTCAAATCTGATGGGTGGTAGTTCAGATAGTGGTTGGAAGACAGAATGGTACCGATTGATGAGCTCTTGAATTTCTGGGAGTGAGGAGCTGGTTGGTTTGGGAAATTCTGAAATGCCTTATTGCAGCTTGACTATATACAGGATAGAATCAGTCTTTTGCATGGCTTGAAGCTGTGTAGGAAGGATTGGGGGTCCTAGAACAGCTGTTGGTTGAATGCCCTTGAGAACCACAGAGGTACCATAGTGAGAAAATTGCAACCACTTGTCTGCCCAGTGTATATGCATTGGGCTATGGACAGCCAACCAGTCCATACCAAGGATCACATCATAACCATCTAGTGGTATGATTTTGAAAGAGGACTTAAAGTTGTGGCCATGTAAATTCCAGAGACAGTCCTTAAGATGATGGGTGCAAGAGATTTCACTGCCATTGGCAATTCTGACTTGCACTATTTTGCCAATGGTTGCCTTCCTTGAACTGTTGCTGCTAATTGATCATTGATAAAGCAATGAGAACTACCAGAATCTAATAGCATGAAGACCTCCTTTCCAGCTATGAAACCTCTGAATCTGATAGTTGTGGCTCCTTCTATGCCATGCAGAGCTTGGACAGACAGGGCTAACAGCTCATCACCAGAATCTTCCTCTTCAGGTTCTTGTTGACTGAGTTCTACTGAATCATCCTCTAGTGCTTGCCAGATTTCTTCCATAGCATGAATGGAAACGGTTGCAGGACATTTATGAGATGGATTCCATTTTTCCCCACATTTGAAACAAAGACCCTTGGCCTTTCGATAAGACTTGAGAGAAGCAACTTTTTCATCAACTGATTTAGCTCTGGTATTTTCAGGTACCCTTCGCTCATCCCCAACAGACACCAGATTTCTGACATGAGGTTGGTACATTGGTACTGATTTCTGATGCTCAGGAGAATATCTTCTGTGGGCAGCAGAATACTCTTGTTTCTTAACTTCGCGAGTTGGAAAGTCGAATATAGCCTCCTCCTGTAAAAGAGCCAAAGAACCAGCAGTATCTAATTCTTGGGGCCTATGAACCATTACAACAGCTCTAATTTCTTTCTTTAAGCCATCAACAAAACGGTTTGTGATTACAGAGGAAGCAATAGTAGGATCATGAACAAGCAGTTGATGGATGATGTCACTAAATTGCTCAATGTAATCAGAAACTGAAGTAGTTTGCCTTATGTGAAAAAACCGACGAAGAAGATGATTATGTTCATCTTTGTCAAACTTAAGGCAAGCAGCAGAAGTAAAATCAGGCCAAGACATGGAAGTAAAATCATTTTGAAGAGTGTGTAGCCACATGACAGCCGGTCCAATGAAATGCATAGTGGCTACCCGTACCCAGACTAAAGGATCTATGGCATACACTTCAAAATAAGTTTCAGCATTCTTAATCCATAGCTTAGGGTTTGACCCATCAAATTGAGGAAACGGAAAATTGGGTAGAGCACTGTTAGGAACCCGCAGATCACAGGGTGAAGTCTCCCCAGCAGTAATGATAGTAGAGAAAAGATTAGGGTACACCACAACCGCAGATCTTCGCACCTGTGACCGGGGCTTGGTCCGGGGTTGTGGTGTACACCACCCCGAAACCAGCACCCCGGTGAGACGAAGGATGGCTGTGGTCTGACGACCCAGACGCCGCCCTGTGCGGGTTTGACTCCAGATGAGCGGAGCCCGGCATCTTCAGAGTTGGAGAGACTTGATGTTCATCTTTTGTTGACGGAGATGGCTGCGCTATAGTGACCAGTTCTGACGATTGATCCGGTAATGGGCTGGCCTGCGGAAGACTCCCAAGCATGCGCTCCATTCTCTCGCCCAGATCGAGTACTGCATTCTTGAGCTCGTTGACACGGTTATCGACTTGAGGCTTCCATACATTGAACTCAGATCGAAGAGTACGCATCTCCGTCATATAGGCCTTCAACTCAGAGATCCCCTTCTTGTTCTCCCCGAGCAAGGTGATGATCTCGCCAAATTGCTCCTCGGGTGTCGCCATCGCCATTTGTCGCCGCATGAAGTATTGGTGAGTTGCCAGGATTTCCTCTCAATCGTAGTCGAAGATCACGCCAACCTCGGCACGGACCTATGGATCCAAGCAATCGACACCGCAAGAGTGGATCGCGAGGAGAGCCTGTTGTCGGGAATGACGGCGCCGGATCAGAACGACACGAAGGAGAGAAAATTTTGGGGCAAAATTTCTGGGTGGATCGTAGGGCTCCGGTACCAAATTGTAACCGGATTACAATATGATAGCTAGAACAGAGGAATTGGATAAGTTTTCTTCGAGCGCGCCGGCAATCGCCGCGCCTCGCCACCGCCGCCAATCGGCTCGGTTCAGATGACAATAGCCAAAACCTAGTCTGATCTCCTCGCTCGAGCATCTTACAAGGCATCAGCCTCGCCCGTTACATGGGCCTAAACCACTCTCACTTCCAATCAGGACCGAAGAACTTCTTGTTGGGCTTGGGCCGTCTTTTCTCTTTTGCTCCTTCCTGGCAAACTCCTGGTTGCCGGCTCCGGGTGCCTGGATGGTGGCGGCATCTGTTGCAGGCCTCGGTTCGACGGCCCTGGCCGTCGTCGTTCCGCAGGGGGCAGACCGCGCGAAGACACGGTTCATCTCGCGCAGGGGCAGCCACCGGCGACGGCGAGGGGTTGGCGTCTCGTGCTGCTCGACGTGCGTCTGGCCGCGACTAAACCGCGCGGCGCCGGACGGCCACCGGGTGCCGCGGCGGAAGGAGCTCCGCTGAGCGCCGTCCGTACCACCGCGGGGGCTGTCATGGCGGTGCCGAGGTTCCCCCTTGCGACGGCGCGCGCCGAAGCACCAAAGAAGGCGTCGGAGGAGCGTTTCCATGTGGTTATCGATCTGGTGGTGGTGTCAGTGCCTCCACGGCGGAGATGCGAGTCGACGTGGGGGTGGGGATTTTCAGTATGCCTGTTTTAGTTCTCGATATTTTTTTTGAAAAGTTTCTGTAGCATTTTCGTTATTATTTGACAAATTTTGTCCAAACTTCGACTAACTAGGTTTAAAAGATTTGTCTCGACATGAACAAACTAAAAGTACAATTAATTATTTTTTACCTACATTTAATGTTTTATGTATGCGTCTAAAGATTCGATGTGACAGGTATTACGTAACATTGTTTTTTGGGTGATTTCACGAACTGAACGTGACAGTTTCAAATGGTGCGCAGGGGCAGCGAATTTGACAGCAGGGAAGAGAACGTGGCGGCATGAAATAAGCTATGAGCTGTCTGTGCTGTATCTTATTGATTGATTGTGCATCGGTTTTTTGGATAAGAAAAACCCCGCATGCAAGGAGTTTCAAATACTCTCCGCTTCCTAAAACAAATCAACTTCACAGGTTGTATAATTTGAATTTTTTATTTAAATTTAATTATAACTTTATAAAGACTAGCAAATATATTGATATGTTACGGCAGAAGGAAAAAATTATCAAACACTCATCAAGCCGATAACAAAATTGGTATGTATCTATTTATATTTAATCCTTTCAATAAATTTAAAAGTTGTGATTTATTTTATGATAATGACCATGGCATGAATCTTAGGCCCTGTTTGGATCCAAGGCTAGAGCTAGTTTGAACTATTTGGAGCTCAACTAGCCTAAAGTATCCAAACAAGAGGGCTAGTTTGATCTATTTGCAACTAACTCACCTCAAAAACTATCCCCACCAAGAGGTGATTATTTGGGCTAGTTGTAGTTGGGACCACTAGAAAAGTAGTTTTTCTCTCTACCTCCACCCCATCAAATGATTGGAAAAGTACATTTATTGTCAATCTAACTCTTCTATCAAACATCTTTTTGGTTAGAGTTAGTTTAGAGCTACTTAAGCTAGAAAATAACTCTAACCTTTAGCTGTGCTAGAGTATCCAAACAGGGCCTTAGTTATGAGTTATAAAATCGTTATGAGCTATATGTGTTGTGAAAAAGGTGTAAGCTATTTAGTCGAAATAAGTATAAAACATATCTCCTCTTTCTATCTCTCTTAAAAATAGTTGTGGAATAGCTCTCTGTTGTCACTCATTCCAAAAAAAAAACATAAAGCCAAAAATAGGATCTCGGTGCTTCCAAAATTGTACTACACGAAATCCAATTTCACCTATTTGACTGGTTTTCTGCTTTTTGGCAACAGAAACACTTTTCATAAGCTCAACCAAACACAACCTAATGCTGGGAATATAACAATGTACTATTAAGCTTTCAAATTAAAATGCAACCTTAATGCATTTTCTTCCATAACAAATGTTTATTCATAAATATATCATGATAATATCGACTTTTGTAACCTCATTCGAAACTCATCATAAAAATATGTAACTCTAATCACTAATTTAAGTCGATAGGAACTTAGTTGTCGACATGTCAAAATGAGCTAATGATTATCACTGGAGAGCCGTTGATGATTATGACTGAGATCTCTCAATTTTTAACATGATAGTATCGTAAAAAATTTCACTTGTATACAAATACATATTTGTTTAAATTGAATTGAATAACAAACTATTTAACGTTTTAGTTTACTATATTGGACTCATTCGACCATCAACTTATCCATGTTCTAATAATATTAAGTTTTACACTTAATGTAACTACATCCATAATTGAGCCTTAGCTATATTGCATTTGTTATTTATTTTTAATGTTTATTAGGAAAAACAAAAAAAAATCAGAACTGGAGAACTGATATGGAAGGCACCAAGCGAACTAAGATTGAAAACGAACCTGATAATTCTCGTCCAGGGTGTTTGGTTTGCGGAATCAACTCATGTTTCATGAGGTGATTATCATGAGTTCATCCCATTAATTTTGGTGGAACCAACTCATTTCTCATGCATATACTAATTATTGACTTATGAGGAATGAGGTGATGATGCATCAACTCATTCCATTCCACCAACGAAATAGAAAAATTGAGAAGTGAGAAGATGATAGACCACCTCATTCCTTAAATCAAACACACTGGTCATGACTCGTTCATTTTTCTACATTTGACGTGTCCATTTTTCTATTCTCAGAAAAATCCAAAAAAACGGAGGTGCCGGGACGGAAGCTGTCGGGATCGGGATAGAAACGAGAGCGTTCATTTTCCGCCCGCTTTGTCGGGATACCGTATTTCACCCAAAAATACTTGTATTTGACCCAGATTTTAGAAATACGTAAAAAATTCAATAGCAAAGATTATATAGGTAAGGCCTTGTCCATCCAGCCCAACATTTTGTAAACCCATCCCAACCCCGACTCTTCGAGTGACTGCCGCCGCCGTCGCCCTCTCCGAGACGAGACTGTCTCGACATTCGGTCTCCTATCACATCTTTCAGCCTGCGGGTGTTTTTCCAACCGAAAACTTTTAGCTGTTCACGTTAAATGTTTAGACATATAAAATATTAAATATAGACTAAAAAATAATTAAGTAATACATAGACTACGATAACTTTACGAGATAATTCTTTTAAACCTAATTAGTCTATAATAAGATAATATTTTGCTACAGTAAATATATGTTAATGATAAATAATTAGTCTTAATAAATTCATTTCACGATTTCTCGATAAAATATATAATTTATTTTTTATCAGTCTATTTTAATAGGCTAAATTAATATTTAGTATCCGATGTGATACAAAAATTGTTCGTCAACTTAAACACCGGAAAACAGAAAAGAAACGGAAGAAGCGGACAAAGAAAATACAGAAAAAAAGAAGGAACTAACGGGAAACTAAAAAAGAGAGGAGAAAACGGACCAAGCGGACTGACGATGGGATATATATATACACACAATGGATAGAGGGACAGGGGTTTTATGAAATGCAACATATGCTATAGAAACCAGTCTTCTGTGTAAACTATAGAAACTCTAATCAAGACTATAACAATCTAATCTGATGGTGGGTTATTTTAGCACTTAACTCCTTACACATCTCATCCTAATCCGAACAGGCACGGGCTGTAACACCTCTGGTGTTTAACTGTAATTAACCTGACATGTCATAATCATTAGTCATTAATCATCCTTGTCTTGCATTTATGTTTGCTTAGTACTTGTGTAGCAATCTCTTTTCAAAAACCCTAAAAGCCCAAATCTTCCTTTAAGGGCAAAATGGTAATTTCACCTCTGTGCCTAGCTTTGTGTAATTCTTGTTCAGTTGGATGTCTTGAAGTTTTGTTGTGTTGGCCAAAGTTCAAAAATCAAAATCAGATTTCAAATCCCTTTGCAAAACCCTGATTTCCAAACCCTGGATTTTATCCCTCTTTTTGTAATTCAAAAATTATTCAAAATTTGAGGTTGGTCCAAAAAGCAAAGTTGTAGATTTGGCCAAGAGAAACAACTTTGGTATTTACAAATTTTCAAGTTTCTGTACAAAGTTTGAAGTAAATCCAAATTCATTCAAACTCCAGTTTTTGTCCCCTTTTCAGTTTTCAAAATTTATTTAAAAACTATTGAGTTTCAGAAAAAGGGTATATTAGCAAAGTTGTAGGTTTTGATAAAAGGAACAACTTTCATATTTGCAGATTTCCAACTTTCAATGTAAAATCAAAAGTAATTTTGAAATTATTCAAATCCTAAAAGTGTCCCTTTTCTGATTTCGAATTTAATTCAAAAACTGTTTGGAATTTGAAATATTCTTTTGACAAAGTTGTAGATCTCTTTTTTCTGAACAACTTTGGTGTTTTGAGTTTTTGCTGCTCAGTTCAAGTTTTGGGGAGTAATTTGTAAAATACAGAGATCAGCCCATAGTCAAACCCTAAGACCCAGCCCTGTTCATCTTCAACCTACAGCTAGGGGGGCCCGGCCATGGCCGCGCGCCAGCGCCGCCTGCGCCACGCGCGCCTGGCAGCCGCACGCCAGCCCCCGACTTGTCGCCTGCGCCCGCGCCATCATGCCGCACCCGCACGCGCAAAGCGCTGACCTCCGCCCCGTCCCCCACTGCTCCCAGCACGACGCCGCTGCGTGGCCGTCGCCGGCGAGCGCACACCCGGCCCCTGCGCGCACGCCGTCCCTCCCGCCGGCTCGCAATCGAGTGCGCACGCCTCGTCCGAGCTCATCCACACCATCCCGTGCTCTCTACCGTCCTCTGGCCGCGGCTATAAAAGGCCCGCCGGAGCCGGAGCTCCGCACTCACCCCGCCACCGTGGCCAGCCCACTCCGAAGCTCCCGCCGCTCAACCACCTAGCCCGAAAGCTCCGCCTTGAGCTCGTGAAGCTTTCCCACCCCTCAATTTCACCTCCCCCGACTCCAATCGCCCGGCGTAACCCCATCTTCCCAAACTCCGACGGAACACCGGTGAACTCGGTTCGTCAAATACTACCTCTCCGGCCACGATCATCTTCCCCTGACCCCTGTGTCAGCTTCCTTGGCTCCGCGCGACTCTAACCAGGCCCTTGCGGTCTCGTGTGTTGCGCAGGATCGCCGGATCGCCGGAGTGCCGCCGCGGTCGTCTCCTTCCTCGAGCCTCACCCTCGAGCACGCGTTGAGCCTCGCCCTCGAGCCTCACCCTCGAGCACGTGTTGAGCCTCACCCTCGAGCACGTTCCCGAGCCACACCCTCGAGCACGCCTGTGAACCGCGCTCCCTCGAAGCAGCCGAGCCCTGCCTCCGACCCGTGGTAAGCACCCGAAGCCTCCGGTCTCTGCTTCCACTCCGTTTCGCCCGAGCCTCCCAGTCAGGCCTCGGACGGACGCTTGCTTTTCCGTCTCGCCCGAGCCTTCCGTCTCGCCCGAGTCCGCTTCGCCCGCGCCAAGCCTCGGCGAGCGCATGCTCTCCGCTTCGCCCGAGCCAGGCCTCGGCGAACACATGCCTTCCGTCTCGCCCGAGCCTCCGGGCCAGGCCTCGGACGAAGCAGTCGCTTCCGTCTCGCCCGAGCCCGATTCGCCCGAGCCCCGCGCGATTCGCCCGAACCCCGCGCGATTCGCCGAGCCCTGCATAGAAGGAGCACAGTGCTCTTTTCTTTTTTTTGGAAGAGTGTGAATAGTGTTCGGTTTTCTCTTTTTTGTGTGAATTAATCTGTTTTTTCTTAAATCCTGATAAAATTATGGTATGCTCCTTGCACTGGGTAGTATTTTATAAAAATATGAAACTTGACTTTTCTGCAAGAATTTAAAAATGTAAAATCCCTCTTTAATTTAATAAATGGATGGTTTTGGATTTTTAGAAAATTATTTATAACTCCAAAAAAATCATGAGACTAATTTTGTGAGCTTCCTATGCCATGTTTAGTCTCTGGTGAAATTTGAAGTCTTTTGGAACAAGTTGATTTTTGAGCATTTATCTTTAATTGTTAATATGTCTTTTGTTAATTAATGTCTGGAATTATTTGAGCACCTTAATGACCTCCAAAAATTGAAATTTGTTTTGCCATCTATCTACACCATAATGAACTTATGTGATTAATTTGGTAATTTTTGAAGCAACTTCATAAAATGACCTTTTTAAATAATTAAGGAAAATAGAAAAAGTGATTAGAGTTCATGTTGTATGCCCTGTTTTGCATTGTTCATGCTAGCATACTCATGTGCATGCATCATTGCATTCGTATAGTCACCGAAGAAGGAGTCAAGATCGAGGCAGCCGCCGACGAACCTGTCCCCGAGGCTACCCCGAGTTCCGACAACTGCTCCGCCGCCTTCGAGCCTGCCTTTTTGCTCTTCAAGGCAAGCCCCGGTGCATTTAACCCTTTCCTTGAATTTATAAAATGATTTCCTTAAATGCTTTTGAGTTAAATTATTGCATTAGGTTTATAGGAGTTGTGTGCTATCCTAATTGATGCACTATCCACCTCGACCACTGATACACCTGATACCTGCTTTTTAAAAGTATTCGAAAAATGCTTAGCAATGCTTATTGAATTAGACTTTGCAATAAAATGTCAATTTCAAAAGTGTGATCACTTAAGGAATGTTTATGGGATTTTGGTCTTACTCCCCGGCTGTTGGCTAGGTATCTGATCCGTACCTAGTCAATAGCGAGGAGAGGTTGTCCGAGCGTACGGTGCCGTCATGTTGTAGTCCGGGACTCAACAGTTGACACCGACCGGGACAGGTTGAAAAACTGACAGGACTATTACGCTTGGGTGAGATATAACCAAGGTATAGTTCTGGCTGAAAAAATTAGGGACCATCCGTATGGGGCCTGCTGGTCAAGACTTGTAACTATTCACATACTTCGGAAAGCTCTGGCTCCGAGAAATCCTTGATTGGGACCGACAACCGCGCACTGGGAGTGGAGAGATGGCGGAAGTAGCATGTACCCACGTGGTCGTCGTACCTGGAAAGGAGTGGTGTACTGTACTTCCGGGTGGCGTAGGACCGGTCCAATCTTGGAGGAATCGTGGTAGACGAGTTGGCATATGCAAGCTTGGGTGCTACATATGCAGTGTGGATAGGGATCCTCAGCTGAGTATTATTTATCCGGATTAACGTTGCTCCTCGGTTACGAAGACTTGGTCCACTGACTGTCAACGGAGAGTGGTTCTCAACTAGGAATGTTTTGAAATGTAAAATGAATCATGAACGATGAAGAATTGAGGAATACTGAATCTTTCAAAATAAAATAAGGTTTACAAAAATGCTTTTCTGCAAAATACTATCTTGCTTAAGCCTTACCTTGACTACCCTAAGCCTCTCATTCCTGAGTCTTCTCCCTTTTTCTTTAGTCGGGTAAGTCTTGTTGAGTACCCCAGTACTCAGGGTTTGTTACCCATGCTGCAGGTATGACAGAGTCCCCGATGTGTCTTGCACCCTGCTGCGTGACCATCGTCCAGGAAGAGGCCGATGAGGCGAAGAATAGTTGTACACCCTCGGGTGGGTGATTATAAGTATCTTTGCTGTTCTCCACTACGTTGCCTATGTCTATTTCTATTATCAGAACTTGGTTTGTAATAACTGCACCTTAATTTCTTTTGGAACCCTGTTTTGTAAAACTAATGTTATTTAAGTCTTCCGCTCATTATTCCGATGTATTTGTAAAAGTATGCAATGCTGTAACCGAATTGTGAGATGATCCTGCGGACATTGGGTACTGATGTAGCCCTGTAACACCTCTGGTGTTTAACTGTAATTAACTTGACATGTCATCATCTGAAGCATTAATCATTTACTGTGATGCATTTGAATTGCCTAATTGTTATGCTTTGACCTCCTTTTAAAACCCTAAAAGCCCAATTCTCTCTATAAGGGCAAAATGGTAATTTCACCTCTGTGCCTTTTCTAGTTCTATGTAATTCTTGTTCAATTTAGTGCCCTGATGTTTGTTGCATTGATCAAGTTCAAAAATCAGATTTGATTTGATTTTCCTTTTGCAAAACCCTAAAATCCCAAATCCTGGATTTATTCCCTTTTTGATAACTTTTTCAAAAGTCAAAATTTTGAGTTGGTTCAAAAGAAAAGTTGTGAATCTGATCAAGAGGAACAACTTTGGTATTTACAAATTTTCAAGTTTCAGTTTGAAATCCAAAGTAATTTTGATTTGAATCAAATTTGAAAAATGCCCCTTTTCTGTTTTGAATATAGTTCAAAAACTATTTGGAATTTGAAAATGTTCATATTGACAAAGTTGTAGATCTCATTTTTCTGAGCAACTTTGGTATTTTGAGTTTTTGTCGCACAGTTCAAACTTTGGGAGAAATCTGCAAAATACAGAAACCAGCAAAAGTCAAACCCTATCCCTAGCACTGTTCTTCTTCCAGCTAGGGCCAAGGGGGAGGGGGGCCCGGCCATGGCGCCGGCGCTGCGCCTGCAGCGCATACGGCTGCTCCCCACGCGCCACCAACCTGCCGCCGCTGTCCTCGCCCTGTTCCCTCCGCGCCCGCACGCGAGCGCTGACTCCATCTCGCGGCCCCTACTGCTCTGCTCGCCGCCGCCGCGTGGGCCGTTGCCGGCGCTGCTTGCGCCGAGCCCCGGCTGCCGGCCTGACCCTCCCCTGCGCGCAATCGAGAGCGCACGCGCTCGCCGTGCTATCCACCCCACCTCGAGGTCTCTACCGGCCTCTGGCCGCGGCTATAAAACGGCCGCCGGAGCCCTCCTCTCTCCCTCAGCTCCGCCGCCGTCGCCATCTCACTCCAGAGCTCCCGTGCTCAACCACCTAGCCCTAAACTCCGCCTTGAGCTCGTGAACCTTTCCCACCCCTCAATTTCATCTCACCGCCTCCTATCGCCCGGCGTAAGCTCGCCGTTCCCATCTCCGGCAGAACAAACCCGGCGAGCTCGGGTTCGTGAAATACTCCCTCTCCGGTCAAGGATACTTCCCTGACCCCTGTGTCAGCTTCCTCGGTTCCGTGCGACTCTGACCAGGCCCTTGCGGCTCGTGTGTTGCGGCAGGGTCGTCGGAGCGGCGCTCGCCGCTCGCCGCCGAAAGAGCTCCACCGAACCACCGCCCCTCGAGCACGTGTCGAGCCTCCTTCCTCGAGCCTCACCCTCGAGCACGTGCCGAGCACACCCTCGAGCCTTGCCTCCGATCCGTGGTAAGCACCCGAAGCCTCCGGCCTCTGCTTCCACTCCGTTTCGCCCGAGCCCAAGCCTCGAGCACACGTGTCCGTCTCGCCCGAGCCCAAGCCTCGAGCAGACTCATGCACCCTCCGCTTCGTCGAGCTAGGCCTCGGACGAAACGTTTGTTTCCGTCTCGCCCGAGCCTCCGAGCCAGGCTCGGACGAAGCGTTCGCTTCCGTCTCGACCGAGCCCGTTTCGCCCGAGCCCGCGCGATTCGCCCGAGCCCCGCGCGATTCGCCCGAGCCTCCCGTTCGCCCGAGCCTTGCATAAAAGGAGCACAGTGCTCTTTTCTTTTTTCTGAGAGATGTGAATAGTGTTGTTTTCTCTTTTTTGTGTGAATTAATCTGTTGTTCCTTAATCTTGAGAAAAATATGGTATGCTCCTTGCTCTGTTAGAATTTTATAAAAATATAAAACTTGACTTTTCTGCAAGAATTTGAAAATGTAAATCCCTCTTTTAATTAATAAATGGATAGTTTTGGATTTTTAGAAAATTATTTATAACTCCAAAAATCATGAGACTAATTTTTGTGAGCTTCCTATGCCATGTTTAGTCTCTGGTGAAATTTTGAAGTCTTTTGGAACAAGTTGATTTTTGAGCATTTATCTTTAATTGTTAAATAGTGCCTTTTGTTAATTAATGTCTGGAATTATTTGAGCACCTAATGACCTCCAAAAATTATGAAATTTGTTTTGCCATCTATCTACACCATAATGAACTTATGTGATTAATTTGGTAATTTTTGGAGCAACTTCATAAAATGACCTTTTTAAATAATTAAGGAAAATAGAAAAAGTGATTAGGGTTCATGTTGTATGCCCTGTTTTGCATTGTTCATGCTAGCATACTCATGTGCATGCATCATTGCATTCGTATAGTCACCGAAGAAGGAGTCAAGATCGAGGCAGCCGTCGACGAACCTGTCCCCGAGGCTACCCCGAGCTCCGACAACTACTCCGCCGCCTTCGAGCCCGCCCTCTTTGCTCTTCAAGGCAAGCCCCGGTGCATTTAACCCTTTCCTTGAATTTATAAAATGATTTCCTTAAATGCTTTTGAGTTAAATTATTGCATTAGGTTTATAGGAGTTGTGTGCTATCCTAATTGATGCACTATCCACCTTGACCACTGATACACCTGATACCTGCTTTTCAAAAGTATTTGAAAAATGCTTAGCAATGCTTATTCGAATTAGACTTTGCAATAAAATGCAAATTTCAAAAGTGTGATCACTTAAAGAACTTTTATGGGAATTTGGCTTTACTCCCTGCCTGTTGGCTAGGTATCTGATCCGTACCTAGTCAATAGCGAGGAGAGGTTGTCCGAGCGTACGGTGCCGTCATGTTGTAGTCCGGGACTCAACAGTTGACACCGACCGGGACAGGGTTGAAAAACTGACAGGACTATTACGCTTGGGTGAGATATAACCAAGGTGTAGTTCTGGCTGGAAAATTAGGGACCATCCGTATGGGGGCCTGCTGGTCAAGACTTGTAACTATTCACATGCTACGGAAAGCTCTGGCTCCGAGGAATCCTTTATTGGACCGACAACCCGCCACTGGGAGTGGAGAGATGGCGGAGGTAGCATGTACCCACGTGACAGGACTGTACTCTTGGGTTAGAGTCCCGAGGTACTTGTCGCTGGCGGAAAATTGGAGTGTGTACTGTACTTCCGGGTGGCGTAGGACCGGGCCCAATCTTGGAGGAATCGTGGTAGACGAGTTGGCATATGCAAGCTTGGGTGCTACATATGCAGTGTGGATAGAGATCCTCAGCTGAGTATTATTTATCCGGATTAACGTTGCTCCTCGGTTATGGAGACTTTGTCCACTGACTGTCAACGGAGAGTGGTTCTCAACTAGGAATGTTTTGAAATGTAAAATGAATCATGAATGATGAAGAATTGAGGAATACTGAATCTTTCAAAATAAAATAAGGTTTACAAAAAAATGCTTTCTGCAAAATACTTGATCTTGCTTAAGCCTTACCTTGACTACCCTAAGCCTCTCATTCCTGAGTCTTCTCCCTTTTTCTTTAGTCGGGTAAGTCTTGTTGAGTACCCCAGTACTCAGGGTTTGTTACCCATGCTGCAGGTATGACAGAGTCCCCGATGTGTCTTGCACCCTGCTGCGTGACCATCGTCCAGGAAGAGGCCGATGAGGCCGAAGAATAGTTGTACACCCTCGGGCTGGGTGATTATAAGTATCTTTGTTGTTCTCCACTATGTTGCCTATGTCTAATTCTATTATCAGAACTTGGTTTGTAATAACTGCACCTTAATTTCTATTTGGAACCCTGTTTTGTAAAACTATTGTTATTTAAGTCTTCCGCTCATTATTCCGATGTTATTGTAAAAGAATGCAATGCTGTAACCGAATTGTGAGATGATCCTGCGGACATTGGGCACTGATGTAGCCCGGTGGCGAACAGGTCTTAATCACATGGAACATGGGTTCGGCTGTCAGAGGTTGACAGGGACACGGGGCCATGGGATTAGGGTCGTTCCGTCACAGAGTGGTATCGGAGCATCTCACTTTAACGTTGCAGTGTTCGTTTTTGCGAAAACTTCAAAAGACCTTTTGAGTCCAAACAAACTAAACTTGACTATTTTGAGTCCAATTGCTTCTCTCATTGTCTCTCATATGGCAACACTAGCTAGTGGAAACACATGTTTTAAGCCCTATGTACCTTATTTATTGCATTGCTTTGTTCCGTAGGAACGATTCATGCATCATGTCGTGATCACTAAAGTTAACTTCCTCTCTAAGTTCGTTTGGGTAGTATGCCTTTACCTCTTGCTAGCCTTTCTCATCCATCTCTCTTATCCAGACATGGCCCGTACCAAGCTGACTGCCCGCAAGTCGACTGGACCGCATGGTGTGCCACGCCACCAGCTGGCACCTCGTGTTGGAGAAGAGACTGGAGAACCTTCCAACGGTCGCCGCTTTCCCCGCCGCACCCGCAAGAATCTGAAGGAGGAAATCAAGAATCTGAAGGCTGAAATAGAGAACATGGAGCATGACTTCTACCTTTCCCGCCTGGAGTTTTATGAGGCACGAGCTTCCCTGGAGCAGGCCAATCGGAACACGGTTCGCGCTATCGAGCAGCGCAATGATGCTTGGACCCGCGAGGACGTTACCAGAGCCCAGCTCCACGGACTGCAGCAGTACACCGCCCAGATCGAGCAGTTCAATGATATGCTTCATGAGGAAGTGCATCAGCTGTATGATCAACTCCACCCCTTGGTACCCCCGGTTATGGAAGACCCTGAGGACGAGTTGTGGAGGAAACCAGAGTGGAACAAGGGCCAGCGAGAACGAAGAAGTTGAACCTGTCGAAGACGTCCACGCTGAGGACGAGGACGAGGAGGAAGAGCCTGAGCTCATCCTCGAAGAAGACGACGACGAAGACATGATCATCATCGACGACGACTAGACTCGTAGTGTCTGTACCATCTGCTTACCTAAAACCTAGTCTAGGTTTGGGGGCGTTAGTCTGTCTGTTGCCAAGTCTGGCATGTATCTTTCTTTTCGCATCTTTTCCCTTTATCGGTCAGTTGTATCTGTCAGAGATCTTTATCAATCTCATCAGTCTTTTGTATCAGAAGAAGCTACCAGTCTTTGTTTTCAAAACCCTATCTATGAATGCTAAGTTCCAAGTTGCTTAACAGATGCCTGTGAACACTCGCACCGGAGCTGGAGGTTCTGATGATGCCAACCTCCCAAACCCTCCACCTGTCCCAGCTACCCTAGCAGATGCCATTGCAGCCTTGGCCGCCGCTGCCAACCTAATGGCTCAAAACCAGGACAGCAGAACATTCACCGTGGTCGCCACAACATCAACCAAGAGACCACCTACGTGGAATTCACCGAAACTCGCCCACCGGTCTTCACCAAGGCCGATGAACCCCTCGAAGCTGATGATTGGCTCCGCACCATGGAGCAGAAGTTTGGTCTTATCAACTGCACCGACATCCAGAAGCCACGGTTCGCTTCCCAACAGCTTCGTGGTCCGGCAAGTGCTTGGTACGCCAACCTGTTGGCTGCCCAGCCAGAAGGTCATCGGTTGACCTGGGAAGAGTTCCGCACTGTTCCGTGCTCATCACATCCCTTCCGGGTTGATGAAAATGAAGCTTGATCAGTCCTGGCTCTCCAACAGAAAGACTCCACAGTCATGCAGTATGTGGGTCAATTCAATCATCTCAGCCAGTATGCCTCAGAGTATGTCAACACAGATGAGAAGAAGAGGGATTGTTTCCTTAGAGGACTGCACCCGAAGATCCGCAGGAGCTTGTCCATAACCTGACTGGGTCTTATCACGATGTTGTTGACCGGGCTGTTGCTTTTGAAGAAAGCAATTGCCAGTACCAGGAAGAGAAGAAGAAGAAGAAAGCAGGGTCAAGCAGCTCTCTGGTGGTCACAAACGCCAGAGAATCATCTATCACCCCAGCCACCACCACAATCGTCTACCTTACCCCAACCAGCAAGTGGTCGTCCGTACCGCGGCCACCACCCATAATGCCAACCAGCAGAGTGCCACACAGCCGAACGCCCCAGGTGTTCGTATCACCACTCCACAAACAGCTACACACCATCCCTGCTACAACTGTGGCCAGCTTGGTCACTGGTCTCGCGAGTGCCCAAAGCCCAAGAGGTATGCCCAGAATGCTCAGAAGAATCCTGGAGGATCTCAGCCGCCGCAGCACCGTGCACAGCAGCAGCATGCTCAGAAGGCAAGATTGTCAAGAAGCACGGGCAAGTCTACTACACCGCTGTCAGCGATATACCAGAAGGGGAGCCCGTCATGATCGGTGGTTTCCTGTTGCCAATCACCTGCAGTTGTGTTGTTTGATTCTGGTGCATCGCATTCCTTCATCAGTCGTACTTTTGTCATCAAGCATGAAATATCAATTGAAGATTTAAAAGAAAGTTTCTGCATATTTTCGCCTGGAGGGCGTATAAGTACTAAGGAAGTGGTTCGCAGTATACCAGTAAGGTTGGGGGAACATGTATTTCCCACCACCATGATAGTGCTTCATGATCAGGAGTAGATGTCTCCTAGGCATGAATTGGATGTGTCAGTATAAAGCCATGATCGACATCTTGAATAGAGTTGTGAGAGTGGATATTCCTAACAGTACCGCCAAACTCCTTCTCCAACTTCCAATGCCTCAAAAACCAGCAGCCACTCAAATAAATACCGCCTATGTTCTGGAACCCGGGACATCCCCGTGGTTTGTGAATTCCCTGATGTTTTTCCTGAGGATTTGCTGGTCTGCCTCCTGACCGTGACGTTGAGTTGCCATAGAGCTAAAGCCCAGGACTGCTCCTATATCCCGCAGAGCTTATCGAATGCCTCCCAGAGAGTTGGCAGAACTAAAAATCCAATTACAAGATTTGTTGGACAAGGGTTTCATTCGCCCAAGCTCGTCTCCTTGGGGCTGTCCTGCAATCTTGTAAAGAAGAAAGACAAGACTCTCAGAATGTGCATTGATTATCGCCCACTCAATGAGGTCACCATCAAAAACAAATATCCCTTGCCTCGTATTTCTTCTCTTTGACCAGTTAGCTGGAGCCAAGTATTCTCAAGATCGATCTCAGATCTGGCTACCACAAAATAAAGATTGTCCTGAAGATATTCCTAAAACAGCTTTCACCACCAGATACGGCCTATATGAGTATTTGGTCATGTCTTTGGATTGACAATGCACCCGCTCATTTCATGTACCTCATGAACTCTGTTTTCATGCCAGAGCTTGATAAATTCGTGGTCGTGTTCATTGACGACATCCTTGTCTACTCAAAAACCCCTGAAGATCACGCCGAGCATCTTCGTATCGTTCTATCCCGTCTCAGAGAACATCGGCTGTATGCCAAGTTGAAAGGTCCTAAATGGCTAGAGGGGGGGGTGAATAGCCTATAAAAATTTCTACAACAACACTTAAACAAACTAGTTAGACAACTAAATGGCGAAGCGAAGTTTGCGCTAGCTCTACACAGATGCAAGCCACCTATTCAAAATTCTAGATAACCACAAACTCTAAACACACAATATCAAAGGAACTATCCAACGACTAAATAAGCAATAATGTATATCACTACACAAGATAAGAGAATGTAACTAACAACAAGGTATAATATTAACTTGCAAGAAAGTAACAAATGTAAGTACAAAAGATAGAAGTGTGTATACCGAGCCGGCAAGAGATTATAAATGAATATCAAGAATACCACGGAGACAAGTTGACACAATAATTTTTCCTCCGAGGTTCACTTGCTTGCCGGCAAGCTACGTCCCCGTTGTAGCGATACACCCACTTGGAGGTTCACGCGCTAATAGGCATCACACGCCTAACCCTCAATAGGGTGCCGCACAACCAACACAAGATGGGGATCCACAAGCTACGAGCAATCCACTAGAGTTACCTTTGGCGCTCCGCCGGGGGGAAGAAGAAACCCCTTACAAATCACCGGGAGATGGCCACGAACAATCACCACTCGTGCCTAATCTCCTCCGCTGCTCCAAACCGTCTAGGTGGCGGCAACCACCAAGAGTAATAAGAATATCCGCAGCAACCACAATCGCCAAGTGCCACTAGATGCAAACTCACAAGCAAATGCACTTGGATCTCTCGATCTCACTTGGATTCGCACTAACAAGCAAAGAGATCGGAGGGAGGGATTAGATCTTGCTCAAGAGGATGTTCAAGAAGTCAGAGAGTCAAAGAAAAAACCCCCACCGGCGGCCACGGCCAATTATAGGGAAGGGAGGGCGGCGGCCCGAACCTACCTTTCTGCGCTTGGTCGGTAGTACCGACCCCTCCTGGGCGGTAGTACCGACAGAGTCAAACTAGCCGTTTAACACACGTCCCGCTGATTTAGGCGAGGCACCGACTCTGGTCGGTACTCCGAGGTCGGTAGTACCGAGGTAATGGCGGTACTACCGCCAGGCCAAAAAACGCCGCGATCAGAGAGCTCTGCGAAAAAACCAGTCACTACCGACCTTGCGTGGTACCACCGTGGGCGGTAGTACGAGGTAATGGCGGTACACCGGCAGCCATTTTCAAAAACTACAGAGAGCCTCGCGAAAAACCAGCCACTACCGACCTTGCGTCGGTACCACCGTGGGCGGAGTACCGAGGTAATGGCGGTACTACCGGCAAGCCATTTCAAAACTAGAGAGCCTCGCGAAAGGCCACGGAATACGCCGGCGCCAGTCACAACTACGGATCGGTACTACCAGCAACGAAACACGACCATCCGGTCGGTACCACCGACCATCCGGTCGGTACCACGCCGGCGGTAGTACGAGGTAATAGCGGTACCACCGCCAGGCCAAAAAACGCCCCATACAGAGAAGGCTGCACGCAGCACCTATGGGCGGTACCACCGACCACCTGGTCGGTACCACCGACCATACACAGAAACTCCATTTTCTTCTCTGTGTTGATCCAAACCAACTCCAACAACTTCTCCTTTGCAAATGTGCTAACACCATCAAGTGTACACATCATGTGCATGTGTGTTAGCATTTCACAAACAAATTCAAAGGATTCGAGTTAGCACACTAGGTCCTAATGCATATGCATGTATGAATCCACCTAGTGGCACTTGATAACCGTGATCACTGAGATATTCCCCTCTTAATAGTACGGCTATCTATCCTAAATGCACTCACACCCTCTATGGTGTCTTGAGTGCCAAAACAAAATTCCTATTTATACCTTTGCCTTGATCTCCATAGGATTTTGTTTTTCTCCTCTTCTTCTTCCAAATGTGGAGCACTTGATCTATCTTTGGTCATCACCACCAATACCATGATCATCATTTGGCTCCCGTACTTGGAATGTACCAACCTAGCTCATAAACACTTCATGACAAGGTTAGTACTCTAGGTGACATCAATTATCCAAAACCAAACAGGGACTTTCAATCTCCCCTTTTTGGTAATTGATGACAACCTTTCACAAAGATATATGTTTGAAAATTTGAGACACCACTTTGTTAGTATTAGCTCCCCCTACATATGTGCTATAGTGTTTGGTTCAAGTTCGGCACATATGCATAGATATAAAATGTGGGAGAGTAATACTATCAAATGATGCTAAGGTGTAAAGAATGGACCTTTGAAGCGTGATACCAATCGGAGTTGCCAATGTACACCATCCTTAGCATCTTGATTAGCTAGACTTACAAAAACACTAGATACCTTATGAGATCAACATTATATAAAAGGTTCTAGCACCGCTTTGCAAAAACGGATTACATCTAGCTACCACTTATGCATGCTAGTTCACAAATCATCATTCAACATTTATTTCTAGCATACATCACACAAGCATGTATATTGAATTTAAATTGTTTACAATGCAATCACTCATATGAATATGCACATTCAAATGCAACAATCAGTTCATGAGCTTGCTCCCCGACTTATGTGCTCAGATTTTACATATATCTATCTCAACCATCCCTTTCTCCCCCTTTGTCATTAAGTACCATAAAAGGCACACCAATTTTAGTAGGAGTTAAGTTAATCAATAGGGTGATCAAGTTTGGTTCAACCTAGCAAACAAACATAAGATATTTAACACGGTTTGCTCTAGAGTAAGCTTCTTCACACATCTTTCAATGGTTATCTTACTCACGTCGGTTAAACCCTTGAATGCTTGTTTCCAAGATCAAACACTAGGTTCACAAGCCCATAAACATGTCATATGCTACCACTAGATCATATCAAACATAGAAGCAATAGTGGTACCATATGTACATCCAAAGTATTTTATTTTCATGAATGAGCCTATAAGATGCAAGGAATGACTAAATGCACTAAACATATCCTTAGCAAGAATGAATGTCATGCCAAACATTTTACCTTTGCTTTGTCGAAGGAGAGGCATGTCATATAATGGAGGGTGCATCAACTCATATTTGAGAAATCAAGTATATTCAATTCATTCCTAGCTTGCAAAATCTCTTTTCATCAAGTGGCTTGGTGAATATATCGGCAAGTTGATCATCGGTACCAACATTCTCAATTGAAATATCACCCTTTTGTTGATGGTCTCTTATGAAGTGATGGCGAATGTCAATGTGCTTTGTTCTTGAATGTTGTACTGGATTGTTGGTGAGCTTCACTGCACTCTCATTGTCACATAGCAATGGTACTTGTTGAATTTAACTCCAAAGTCATCCAAAGTTGCTTTCATCCAAAGTAATTGAGCACAACAACTTCCTGCGGATATGTATTCTGCTTCGGCGGTTGAAAGTGCGACACACTTTTGCTTTTTCGATGACCATGATACAAGTGATCTTCCAAGTAATTGACATGTGCCCGATGTGCTTTTTCTATCAACTTTGCATCCTGCATAGTCGGAGTCCGAATATCCAATCAACTCAAAGTTTGACCCCTTGGGATACCACAATCCAACATTTTGTGTATGCTTCAAATATCTCAATATTCTTTTAGTTGCCTTCAAGTGACTCTCTCTTGGTGAAGCTTGAAATCTTGCACACATGCATACACTAAACATGACGTCCGGCCTAGAAGCGGTCACATAGAGTAAGCTTCCAATCATAGACCGATACAACTTTTGATCCACCATGTTGCCACTAGCATCACTATCCAAATGTCCATTTGTTCCCATAGGTGTACTAATAGCTTTTGCATCATTTAGACCAAACTTCTTAAGCATATCTTTGATGTACTTGCCTTGACTCACAAAAGTGCCATTCTTCATTTGCTTGATTTGAAGACCAAGGAAGTAACTAAGCTCTCCAATCATAGACATCTCAAACTCATTTGCCATCATTCCCAAACTCTTCACAAAACTCTTGGTTGGTTGACCCAAAGATAATATCATCAACATATATTTGCAACACAAACAAGTCTTTGCCAATCTTCTTGGTGAAGAGAGTAGTATCAACCTTGCCCATCTTGAACCCTTTAGAGAGTAGGAAATCTCTCAACCTCTCGTACCATGCTCTTGGTGCTTGCTTCAAACCATACAACGCCTTCTTGAGCTTGTAAACATGGTTGGGCTTCTTGTCATCTTCAAAACCGGGAGGTTGTTCTACAAATACTAACTCATTGATATACCCATTGAGAAATGCACTTTTGACATCCATTTGATATAACTTGATATTATGAGCACATGCATAAGCCAATAGAATTCTAATTGCTTCCATTCTTGCAACCGGTGCATATGTTTCTCCAAAATCAAGACCTTCAACTTGAGTGTAACCTTGAGCTACCAATCTTGCTTTGTTTCTTACTACTATCCCATCTTGATCTTGCTTATTTCGAAATACCCATTTGGTTCCAATTACATTGTAATTCTTTGGTCTCTCAACAAGTTCCCAAACTTGGTTGCGGGTGAAGTTGTTTAGCTCTTCATGCATAGCGTTTACCCAATCAACATCCATCAATGCATCTTCTATCTTGGTTGGTTCAAATGATGACACAAAAGAAAAATGCTCACAAAATGAAGCCAATCTTGATCTTGTTTGCACACCACTTCTAATATCCCCAACAATTTGATCTATGGGATGATCTCTTGCAATATTGGTTGGTTGGAGGATTTGCACTTGATTGCTTGGTTGAGATGAACTAGCTTGTTGATCTTCACTAGCACTTGATTGATCATGAGAACCACTAGCTTGATTTGCATCAACTTGCACATTTGAGGAGAACATTTGGTCATCTTCATTATCATCCACTTGTCTTGGCCTAATATCACCAATATCCATTCTTCATTGCATTTGACAATTGAGTGCCTCTCACATCATTAAGATTTTCATTTCCTTCTTGAGAGCCCTTAGTTTCATCAAATTCAACATCATGCACTTCTTCAATAATACCACTAGCCAAGTTCCAAACTCTATATGCTTTGCTTGTTGTTGAATATCCAAGTAAGAATCCTTCATCACATTTCTTTCAAATTTGCTCAATCTTGCACCTTTCTTCAATATGTAACATTTGCAACCAAAAACTCTAAAGTATGCGATATTTGGCTTTCTTCCATTTAATAGCTCATATGGTGTCTTCTCTAGCATGCCATGGCAATAGAGACGGTTGCTACAATAGCAAGCCGTATTGATAGCTTCGGCCCAAAAAGAATGACTGACATTGTATTCACTGAGCATAGACCTTGCCATATCAATCAAAGTTCTGTTCTTCCTTTCAACAATCCCATTTGATTGAGGAGTATACTTGGGTGAGAATTGATGTCTAATGCCAAAGTCATCACACAACTCATCAATTCTTGTATTCTTAAATTCACTCCCATTGTCACTTCTAACTTTCTTGATTGTTGTTTCAAACTCATTCTGACATCTCTTGACAAAAGTTTTGAAGATATCAAAAGTTTCACTTTTATCACTAAGAAAGAAGACCCATGTGTATCTAGTGTAATCATCAACTATCACAAAGCCATATTTACTTCCACCGATGCTAGTGTATGTTGTTGGTCCAAATAAATCCATGTGCAATAACTCAAATGCTTTGCTAGTACTCATCATGCTTTTCTTAGGATGGGAGTTACCAACTTGTTTGCCAGCTTGACAAGAGCTACAAAGTTTATCCTTCTCAAAAGTGACATCTTTCAAGCCTCTAACTAAATCATGCTTCACTATTTTGTTTAACTGTTTCATTCCAACATGACCAAGCCTTCTATGCCATAACCATCCCAAACCAGATTTAGTGAACAAGCATGTTGACAGCTGGGTTTCACTAGCATTGAAATCAACCAAGTATAGGTTCTCATATCTAAATCCTTTGAATATCAAATTAGAACCATCTACACTTATGATTTCTACATCATCAACTCCAAAAATGCATTTGAAACCAAGATCACACAACTGAGCGACTGACAGTAAATTGAAGTTCAAGCTCTCAACTAGCAACACATTGGAAATGCTCATGTCATTGATATTGCAATCTTACCAAGCCCTTTAACCTTGCCTTTGCCATTGTCACCAAAAGTGATAGAATCAAAACCATGATTGCCACTTGATTGATTGAATTGAACATTCTTGAATCCCCGGTCATATGTTGAGTGCACCCACTATCAAGCACCCAATGCCTCCCTCCGGCTTTATAGTTGACCTACAAGAACAAATCAATCCTTTTTAGGTACCCAAACCTTTTGGGTCCTCCAAGATTAGTGACCAAACTCTTTGGTACCCAAATAGCTTTCTTCTTTGAGCCCACAATGGGTGTACCAATGAATTTAGCTTTTATGCCATTAACACCCTTGGTAAGCAAATAACAAGAATCAAATTTAATAGAGGATACATTAGCGTTCTTGTTCTTGTTCTTGCAATATTGCTCTACATGCCCACTTTGCTTGCATCTAGTGCAAAACCGACCATTGCTCTTCACAAATCTAGTCTTGTGAGTAGCAAAAGCCGCCTTGCCATTCTTGGGGGTATAGCCCAATCCCTCTTTGTTGAGAGAAAAACATTGGCTACCCAAGCACTTAAGCAAGCGGGCCTCACCACCATAGGCTTTACCTAAGGCGTGAGTGAGCTCATTTACCTCCTTCTTCAATGTCTCATTTTCAACCATGAGTGAGGCATCACAAGTGAAGCCATCATCCATAGATGAAGTAGTAGTGGTAGATGATGAGCTACATGAAGGGTTAGTAGCAGCAACAATAATAGGCTTATAGAAAGATTCATCAATTATATCACAAGCTATGCCTATGTCACATGTTTTAACCACTTTTTCAGTTTTAGCTTGATCAACAAGTGAGGAGTGAGCTTCCTTAAGCTTAGTGTGAGCATTGCCAAGCTCCTCATGGGCTTCCACTAGCCTCTCATGAGTAGCATTAAGCTCCTCAAAGGATTGCTCAAGAGCTTTTAGTCTCTTTTGCAATTCTTTGCACTCCTTTCTCTTTTTATCAAAATGTTCTCTAGCATCATCAAGCATTTCAATTAATTCATCTTTAGTGGGTTCATCATCATCACTATCATCACTATCACTCTCATCATCATCAGATAGTACCTTTGTGGCCTTAGCCATGAAGCATGATGGAGTGTCGAAGATTGAAGGCTTGTTGTTGATAGCAATACTTGCAAGTGCCTTCTTCTTGCTTGTCTTGCGATCTTCATTATCACTATCTTCATCACTATCACTTGTGGATGCATCACTATCCCAAGTGACCATATATGATTGCCCCTTCTTCTTCTTGTGTAATTCTTCTTTTCTTTCTTCTCCTTCTTCTTGTCCTTCTTGTTGTCATTATCATCATTCTCACTGTTGTACGGACATTGAGCAACAAGATGGTCCTTGCTACCTCACTTGAAGCACCTCCTGGTTCATCCTTGTTCTTGTATGAGGTTTCTTCCTCCTTGCCCGGTAGCCCTTCTTCTTCATGAATTTGCCAAACCTTTTGACAAATAGAGCCATCTCTTCATCATCGTCATCACTGTCATTTGAGCAGTTATCTTCGCTAGAATCTTCTTTCTTTGCTTTGCCCTTGTTCTTTGATGATGATGTTGTGGCTTTGAATGCCACACTTTCTTCTTCTCATCCTTCTTTACTTCTTGATCATTCTCATCTCTATAGGTATCATCGGTCATTACATCTCCAAGAACTTGGTTTGGTGTCATAGTGTCCAAACCGCTTCTTACAAGCAACGTGACTAACATGCCAAATCTCTTGGGAAGACATCTCAAGAATTTATGAGAGAAGTCTTTGTCCTTCACCTCTTCACCAAGTGCTTTGAGATCATTGACAAGCACTTGAAGCCTATGGAACATCTCTGGAACACTTTCATCTTCATTCATCTTGAAGCTAGCAAACTTTTCTTTGAGAATGTATGCTTTTGCTCCTTTCACTGCTTGAGTGCCCTCAAATGATTCTTCCAATTTCTTCCAAGCATCATATGCCATATCCCAAATTTTTGATTTGCTCAAACACCCTCTCATCAACGGCATCATGAATAGCAATGAGAGCAATGTCATTGTTCTGCATCTTCTCTTCTTCGGCATTGGTGAGATTCTCGGAATCAACTTCGCAATCTTGACATCCACAACTTGCCATATTCTTTCTATTGATTGACTTAAATGGTGGTCATTTTTTGCCTTCCAATAGCCATAGTTTGTGCCATCAAATTGGGGTGGCCTTTTGGTGTGTTGATATGAGCCATTTTGACACCGAAGGTTGTTAAGCTCAAAAAACGGTGACCTTGCTCTGATACCAATTGAAAGGTCTAAATGGCTAGAGGGGGGGTGGAAAGCCTATAAAAATTTCTACAACAACACTTAAACAAACTAGTTAGACAACTAAATGGCGAAGCGAAGTTTGCGCAGCTCTACACAGATGCAAGCCACCTATTCAAAATTCTAGATAACCACAAACTCTAAATCACACAATATCAAAGGAACTATCCAACGACTAAATAAGCAATAATGTATATCACTACACAAGATAAGAGAATGTAACTAACAACAAGGTATAATATTAACTTGCAAGAAAGTAACAAATGTAAGTACAAAAGATAGAAGTGTGTATACCGAGCCGGCAAGAGATTTATAAATGAATATCAAAGAATACCACGGAGACAAGTTGACACAATAATTTTTCCTCCGAGGTTCACTTGCTTGCGGCAAGCTACGTCCCCGTTGTAGCGATACACCCACTTGGAGGTTCAGCGCTAATAGGCATCACAAGCCTACCCTCAATAGGGTGCCGCACAACCAACACAAGATGGGGATCCACAAGCTACGAGCAATCCACTAGAGTTACCTGGCGCTCCGCCGGGGAAGGTACAAGAAACCCCTTACAAATCACCGGGAGATGGCCACGAACAATCACCACTCGTGCCTAATCTCCTCCGCTGCCTCAAACCGTCTAGGTGGCGGCAACCACCAAGAGTAATAAGAATATCCGCAGCAACCACAATCGCCAAGTGCCACTAGATGCAAACTCACAAGCAAATGCACTTGGATCTCTCGATCTCACTGGATTCGCACTAACAAGCAAAGAGATCGGAGGGAGGGATTAGATCTTGCTCAAGAGGATGTTCAAGAAGTCAGAGAGTCAAGAAAAACCCCCACACGGCGGCCACGGCAATTTATAGGGAAGGGAGGGAGGCGGCCCGAAACCTACCTTTCTGCGCTTGGTCGGTAGTAACGACCCCTCCTGGGCGGTAGTACCGACAGAGTCAAACTAGCCGTTTAAACACGTCCCGCTGATTTAGGCGAGGCACCGACTCTGTCGGTACCTCCGAGGTCGGTAGTACCGAGGTAATGGCGGTACTACCGCCAGGCCAAAAAACGCCGCGATCAGAGAGCTGCGAAAAAAACAGTCACTACCGACCTTGCGTGGTACCACCGTGGGGCGGTAGTCGAGGTAATGGCGGTACTACCGGCAAGCCATTTTCAAAAACTACAGAGAGCCTCGCGAAAAACCAGCCACTACCGACCTTGCGTCGGTACCACCGTGGGCGGTAGTACCGAGGTAATGGCGGGTACTACGGCAAGCCATTTCAGAAACTACAGAGAGCCTCGCGAAACTCCTCAGGGCCACGGTACCACCACCATCCGGTCGGTACCACCGCCGGCGGTAGTACCGAGGTAATAGCGGTACCACCGCCAGGCCAAAAACGCCCCATTATAGAGAAGGCTGCACGCAGCACCTATGGGCGGTACCACCGACCACCTGGTCGGTACCACCGACCATACACAGAAAACTCCATTTCTTCTCTGTGTTGATCCAAACCAACTCCAACAACTTCTCCTTTGCAAATGTGCTAACACCATCAAGTGTACACCATCATGTGCATGTGTGTTAGCATTTTCACAAACAAATTCAAAGGATTCGAGTTAGCACACTAGGTCCTAATGCATATGCATGTATGAATCCACCTAGTGGCACTTGATAACCGTGATCACTGAGATATTCCCTCTTAATAGTACGGCTATCTATCCTAAATGCACTCACACCCTCTATGGTGTCTTGAGTGCCAAAACAAAATTCCTATTTATACCTTTGCCTTGATCTCCATAGGATTTTGTTTTCTCTCTTCTTCTTCCAAATGTGGAGCACTTGATCTATCTTTTGGTCATCACCACCAATACCATGATCATCATTTGGCTCCCGTACTTGGAATGTACCAACCTAGCTCATAAACACTTCATGACAAGGTTAGTACTCTAGGTGACATCAATTATCCAAAACCAAACAGGGACTTTCACAAGTTCAGTAAATGTGAGTTCTGGTTAGATCAGATACAGTTTCTTAGTCATGTCCTATCCGCTGAAGGTGTGTCAGTTGACCCTGGTAAAGTGGCAGACATTCTGGATTGGGAGCCACCTACCACTGTTCATCAAGTCCGCAGCTTTATGGGAATGGCAGGATATTATCGTCGATTCATTCCGGATTTCTCAAGAATCGCCAAGCCTATCACTGAGTTAGTAAAGAATTCTGTGAAATTGTCTGGTCACCAGCCTGTGAGCAAGCCTTTCAAACTCTGAAGAAACTGTTGACCACATCATCAGTGCTAGCCCAGCCGAACATCGAGAAGCCTTTGATGTCTACTGTGATGCATCTGGTACCGGTTTGGGCTGTGTGTTGATGCAAGAAGGAAGAGTGATCGCTTATGCCTCGCGGCAGCTTAAGCGACATGAGGAAAATTATCCAACTCATGATCTTGAGTTAGCAGCAGTGGTTCATGCCTTGAAGATATGGCGTCATTATCTGTTGGGCAGTACCTGCAATGTGTACACAGATCACAAGAGCCTGAAGTATATCTTCACCAAGAAGAGATGAACATGAGGCAGCGAAGATGGCTTGAGTTAATCAAGGACTATGATATCGAAGTGCATTACCATCCGGGTAAGGCGAATGTGGTCGCCGATGCACTCAGTCGCAAGTCATACTGTAACTGCCTGGTTATGAAATCCTTTGAATCTCCCTATGCTATGAACTAGAGAAGCTGGGTATTGAAATGGTTCCACAAGGAAGTCTAGGCAATGTTAGAGTAGAAAACCTCTATCAGAGAACAGATCATAGCTGCACAGAAAGATAACCCCGGAATCAAGCACATCAGCGAAAAGGTTCGAGCTGGAAAAGCCGACTGTTTCAGGATGATGATGATGAAGGAGTGGTATGGTTCAAGAAACCGTCTGGTAGTTCCCAGGTACCTGAGCTGAGACAGATATCCTTGATGAAGCACACTCAACCAGATTTGCCATCCATCCTGGCAGCAACAAGATGTACCAAGACTTGAAGCAGAAATTCTGGTGGACAAAGATGAAGATCGAAATCGCTCGACATGTCGCTCGCTGTGATACATGTCAGAAAGTCAAGGCTGTGCATATGAAGCCCGGAGGAGAGCTGCAACCTTTGTCAGTACCTGGTTGAAATGGGAGGATATCAGCATGGATTTTATCAATGGATTACCCAAGACTCAAAAGGGATTCGATTCCATTTGGGTGATAGTGGACCGTCTCACGAAGCAAGCTCACTCCTACCGGTCAAAACAAGTTATACCGCCCCAACTTATGCCACCTTGTACAAGAACAACATAGTGAAGCTCCATGGCATACCAAGACCATCATCTCAGATCGTGGTACTCAGTTTGTCGCTAAGTTCTGGAAAGCGTTCCATGCCTCACTTGGAACCAAGCTATTGTATAGCACGGCTTATCATCCGCAGACTGATGGACAGACTGAGAGAGTCAACCAAGTGTTAGAAGATATGTTGAGAGCCTGTGTGCTTACCTTCGCAGATACTTGGGATCAGTGTTTGCCCTTGGCAGAATTCTCTTATAATAACAGTTATCAAGAGAGCATCAGAATGGCACCCTTTGAAGCACTGTACGGCCGCCGTTGTCGTACACCTCTCAGTTGGTCTGAACCCGGAGAAAGGGAATTCTTTGGAGTTGACCTAGTAAAAGATATGGAAGAGAAAGTCAAGCAAATACAAGAGAACATGAAGATTGCACAGTCTCGACAGAAAAGTTATGCTGACAAGAGACGTCGACCTCTGCAGTTCGAGATCGGGGATTATGTGTACCTGAAAGTATCACCACAAAAGGAGTCACTCGTTTTGGAGTCAAAGGAAAGCTAGCACCCGTTACATTGGTCCGTTTGAGATTCTGGATCGTTGTGGCAAGGTCGCTTACAAGTTAAGTTTGCCCGATCATCTTTCAGCAGTTCATATGTGTTTCATGTCTCGCAACTCAAGAAGTGTCTCCGAGTACCTGAACATGTGGTTGAAGTTGAAGGCGTTGAGCTAGAACCAGATCTGTCATACAGTGAGTATCCAGTTCGCGTGTTGGATCACAAGGATCGTGTTACCCGAAGAACCACCACAAGATGGTACAAGATCCAGTGGAACCAGCACTCCGAAGAAGAAGAAGCCACCTGGGAAACCGAAGACTTCTTAGCAAAGAACTATCCCGACTTTCTCGAAATCTCTGTAGATGTAAAGTTTTGCCTTTCCTTCTTAAGACGTGGAATCTCGGGGCGAGATTTCTTTTAGGGGGGAAGGCTGTAACACCTCTGGTGTTTAACTGTAATTAACTTGACATATCATCATCTTAAGCATTAATCATTTACTGTGATGCATTTGAATTGCCTAATTGTTATGCTTTGACCTCCTTTTCAAAAACCCTAAAATCCCAATTCTCTCTATAAGGGCAAAATGGTAATTTCACCTCTGTGCCTAGTTCTATGTAATTCTGTTCAAATTTAGTGCCCTGATGTTTGTTGCATTGATCAAAGTTCAAAAATCAGATTTGATTTGATTTTTCTTTTGCAAAACCCTAAAATCCCAAATCCTGGATTTATTCCCTTTTTGATAACTTTTTCAAAAGTCAAAATTTTGAGTTGGTTCAAAAAGCAAAGTTGTGAAATGATCAAGAGGAACAACTTTGGTATTTACAAATTTTCAAGTTTCAGTTTGAAATCCAAAGTAATTTTGATTTGAATCAAATTTGAAAAATGCCCCCTTTCTGTTTTTGAATATAGTTCAAAAACTATTTGGAATTTGAAAATGTTCATATTGACAAAGTTGTAGATCTCATTTTTCTGAGCAACTTTGGTATTTTGAGTTTTTGTCGCACAGTTCAAACTTTGGGAGAAATCTGCAAAATACAGAAACCAGCAAAAGTCAAACCCTATCCCCTAGCACTGTTCTTCTTCCAGCTAGGGCCAAGGGGGAGGGGGGCCCGGCCATGGCGCCGGCGCTGCGCCTGCAGCGCATACGGCTGCTCCCCACGCGCCACCAACCTGCCGCCGCTGTCGCCCTGTTCCCTCCGCGCCCGCACGCGAGCGCTGACTCCATCTCGCGGCCCCTACTGCTCATGCTCGCCGCCGCCGCGTGGCCGTTGCCGGCGCTGCTTGCGCCCGAGCCCCGGCTGCACGCCTGACCCTCCGCCTGCGCGCAATCGAGAGCGCACGCGCTCGCCGTGCTTATCCACCCCACCTCGAGGTCTCTACCGGCCTCTGGCCGCGGCTATAAAACGGCCGCCGGAGCCCGACCTCTCTCCCTCAGCTCCGCCGCCGTCGCCATCTCACTCCAGAGCCTCCCGTGCTCAACCACCTAGCCCTAAAGCTCCGCCTTGAGCTCGTGAACCTTTCCCACCCCTCAATTTCATCTCTACCGCCTCCTATCGCCCGACGTAAGCTCGCCGTTCCCATCTCCGGCAGAAACCCGGCGAGCTCGGGTTCGTGAAATACTCCCTCTCCGGTCACGGATACCTTCCCCTGACCCCTGTGTCAGCTTCCTCGGTTCCGTGCGACTCTGACCAGGCCCTTGCGGTCTCGTGTGTTGCGCAGGGTCGTCGGAGCGCCGCTCGCCGCTCGCCGCCGAAAGAGCTCCACCGAACCACCGCCCCTCGAGCACGTGTCGAGCCTCCTTCCTCGAGCCTCACCCTCGAGCACGTGCCGAGCCACACCCTCGAGCCTTGCCTCTGATCCGTGGTAAGCACCCGAAGCCTCCGGCCTCTGCTTCCACTCCGTGTCGCCCGAGCCCAAGCCTCGAGCGGACTCATGCACCCTCCGCTTCGTCGAGCTAGGCCTCGGACGAAACGTTTGTTTCCGTCTCGCCCGAGCCTCCGAGCCAGGCCTCGGACGAAGCGTTCGCTTCCGTCTCGACCGAGCCCGTTTCGCCCGAGCCCCGCGCGATTCGCCCGAGCCCCGCGCGATTCGCCCGAGCCTCCCGTTCGCCCGAGCCTTGCATAAAAGGAGCACAGTGCTCTTTTCTTTTTTCTGAGAGATGTGAATAGTGTTCTGTTTTCTCTTTTTTGTGTGAATTAATCTGTTGTTCCTTAAATCTTGAGAAAAATATGGTATGCTCCTTGCTCTGTGTAGAATTTTATAAAAAATATAAAACTTGACTTTTCTGCAAGAATTTGAAAATGTAAAATCCCTCTTTTAATTAATAAATGGATAGTTTTGGATTTTTAGAAAATTATTTATAACTCCAAAAATCATGAGACTAATTTTTGTGAGCTTCCTATGCCATGTTTAGTCTCTGGTGAAATTTTGAAGTCTTTTGGAACAAGTTGATTTTTGAGCATTTATCTTTAATTGTTAAATAGTGCCTTTTGTTAATTAATGTCTGGAATTATTTGAGCACCTTAATGACCTCCAAAAATTATGAAATTTGTTTTGCCATCTATCTACACCATAATGAACTTATGTGATTAATTTGGTAATTTTTGGAGCAACTTCATAAAATGACCTTTTTAAATAATTAAGGAAAATAGAAAAAGTGATTAGGGTTCATGTTGTATGCCCTGTTTTGCATTGTTCATGCTAGCATACTCATGTGCATGCATCATTGCATTCGTATAGTCACCGAAGAAGGAGTCAAGATCGAGGCAGCCGTCGACGAACCTGTCCCCGAGGCTACCCCGAGCTCCGACAACTACTCCGCCGCCTTCGAGCCCGCCCTCTTTGCTCTTCAAGGCAAGCCCCGGTGCATTTAACCCTTTCCTTGAATTTATAAAATGATTTCCTTAAATGCTTTTGAGTTAAATTATTGCATTAGGTTTATAGGAGTTGTGTGCTATCCTAATTGATGCACTATCCACCTTGACCACTGATACACCTGATACCTGCTTTTCAAAAGTATTTGAAAAATGCTTAGCAATGCTTATCGAATTAGACTTTGCAATAAAATGCAAATTTCAAAAGTGTGATCACTTAAAGAACTTTTATGGGAATTTGGCTTTACTCCCTGCCTGTTGGCTAGGTATCTGATCCGTACCTAGTCAATAGCGAGGAGAGGTTGTCCGAGCGTACGGTGCCGTCATGTTGTAGTCCGGGACTCAACAGTTGACACCGACCGGGACAGGGTTGAAAAACTGACAGGACTATTACGCTTGGGTGAGATATAACCAAGGTGTAGTTCTGGCTGGAAAATTAGGGACCATCCGTATGGGGGCCTGCTGGTCAAGACTTGTAACTATTCACATGCTATGGAAAGCTCTGGCTCCGAGGAATCCTTTATTGGACCGACAACCGCGCACTGGGAGTGGAGAGATGGCGGAAGTAGCATGTACCCACGTGACAGGACCTGTACTCTTGGGTTAGAGTCCCGAGGTACTTGTCGCTGGCGGAAAATTGGAGTGGTGTACTGTACTTCCGGGTGGCGTAGGACCGGGCCCAATCTTGGAGGAATCGTGGTAGACGAGTTGGCATATGCAAGCTTGGGTGCTACATATGCAGTGTGGATAGGGATCCTCAGCTGAGTATTATTTATTCGGATTAACGTTGCTCCTCGGTTATGGAGACTTTGTCCACTGACTGTCAACGGAGAGTGGTTCTCAACTAGGAATGTTTTGAAATGTAAAATGAATCATGAATGATGAAGAATTGAGGAATACTGAATCTTTCAAAATAAAATAAGGTTTACAAAAAAATGCTTTTCTGCAAAATACTTGATCTTGCTTAAGCCTTACCTTGACTACCCTAAGCCTCTCATTCCTGAGTCTTCTCCCTTTTTCTTTAGTCGGGTAAGTCTTGTTGAGTACCCCAGTACTCAGGGTTTGTTACCCATGCTGCAGGTATGACAGAGTCCCCGATGTGTCTTGCACCCTGCTGCGTGACCATCGTCCAGGAAGAGGCCGATGAGGCCGAAGAATAGTTGTACACCCTCGGGCTGGGTGATTATAAGTATCTTTGCTGTTCTCCACTATGTTGCCTATGTCTAATTCTATTATCAGAACTTGGTTTGTAATAACTGCACCTTAATTTCTATTTGGAACCCTGTTTTGTAAAACTATTGTTATTTAAGTCTTCCGCTCATTATTCCGATGTTATTTGTAAAAGAATGCAATGCTGTAACCGAATTGTGAGATGATCCTGCGGACATTGGGCACTGATGTAGCCCGGTGGCGAACAGGTCTTAATCACATGGAACATGGGTTCGGCTGTCAGAGGTTGACAGGGACACGTGGGCCATGGGATTAGGGTCGTTCCGTCACAAGCCCGGTGGCGAACAGGTCTTAATCACATGGAACATGGGTTCGGCTGTCAGAGGTTGACAGGGACACGTGGGCCATGGGATTAGGGTCGTTCCGTCACACGGGCATAGTGGGGGATTTAAGTGCTAAAATAACCCACCATCACCGCCACTAATACAGAATATGGTCATAGGCCGATCTAACAATTGAGTTATAGTCTCGGCAACAAATTGCGTCCGGGACTAAAGACTTTTAGTCCCGGTGGGTAAAACCAACTGGGACTAAAGAAATTTTTAATCCCGGTGGGTAAAATCAACCGGGACTAAAGGTTCACCTTTAGTCCCAGTTGGTATTACCAACCCGGACTAAAGGTCCCCCAACCTTTAGTCACGGTTGGTAATACCAACCGGGGCTAAAGGGTGAACCTTTAGCCCCGGTTGACTAAAGGTCCTTTTAGCCCCGGTTGGTGTTACCAACCGGGGCTAAAGGTCCTTCCCGAGTGGATTCAAAAGGAAAACATCCAGAACTACATCATGTGTGTTGTGTAGCTCAGTTGGTAAGCGTGCCTGAGGCGAGAGGTGTTGAGTTCGAATCTCACAAACGCAAATTTATTTTTTCTCGTGGGAGCCTTTAGCCCTGGTTCGGAGCAACCGGGACTAAAGGTGAGAGCCTTTAGTCCCGGATTGGTAGTCCCGGTTGGGAAACCGGGGCTAAAGCCCCCACCTTTAGTCCCGGATTGGTAGTCCCGGTTGGGAAACCGGGGCTAAAGCCCCTTCCCAACCGGGGCTAAAGGCCTATATCTGTAGTAGTGCGCTAACCATCATATTAGATTGTTGTGGTCTTGATTAGAGTTTTTATAGTTTGCACAGGATGCTGGTTTTCATAGCATACGTTGTCTTTATGAAAACAAAAATGGATTGGTGAAAACGATTAGGTTTCTAATATTAAGTAGAGATTGTTTTGTGATACTAGCAAAACATAGTTGTACGTTACAACTGAACACGATGTATATAAAAATAGTATTTCCTATAATGGACACGAAACAATGCGCTTTACAATTATAGGACTCCAAACATCGTCTTCGCTAAAATAATCCTTAAAACATTGACACTTTGTTATACATGATATTTAGTTTTTTATTTAATAAATTTCCTCATCTAACTACGTATATTTGATTGGTTCTCGTTTAACTCTCTCTCTCATCACCATCATTTCGGTTGTACTGATACTGTAATATTCTGCAAAATTACTGTACCATTTATAAATCAAAGATTATGAGGACTAAATATGATCTAAATGTAAAACTAATTACACGGGTGGACGAAAAATCACGAGATCTATCTATTAAGCCTAATTAATTCATCATTAGAGACTGTTTACTATAGCACGACATTGTCTAATCATGGCCTAATTAGGCTTATTAGAAAGATCTCGCAATTTTACTGGGAGTTTTTAAATGGGTTTAATCATTAATTTATGTTTAATACTCTAAATTAGTGTTTCAACATTTACTGTAGAATACAAAATTATTTTGGGAGACAACTAAACAAGGCCTGTTTATTTAAAAAGTTTTACTCTCATCGAAAAAAAAGTTTTACTACCACATCGAGCGAGTACGACAAAGGGGTTGGAGTTGGCGGGCAGGGGCAGGGCACTAGGAGTCTAGGACAGTGTGAGCAAACCCTGTTCTTTACTGCAAAGAGGGGAAAAAATGCATATCCATACTTTGTTTAGGAAAAAAAACTAGGCAGAGAATCTTCAGAAAGAACACAGAATCTTCACAGATGTCATTGCTCGTGAGCCCTGGCCTTGCCCATGGTTCTCCTGCGCGTGACAGCGACGCATCCTCCGGCCCTCATGCATGGCAACATTCTTACACCCCCATGGCGACATCGTCCTCGTTTCTCGCAGGTCAATGTGTCCTCACATCACAAGATTATTCAGTGCGCTGGGCTGAGAACAAATACCAAGAAATAAAACCCATTGATTTTCTGCTCACAGACTTGCGTCGGCACAAAGCAAATTGTCATATAAATTATTAGAAACTTTTGCCGAAACTCATCAGTCAATTTATCAATCGTATTTTAGTTTATTCTCTCTCACAGAATGTTATTGAGATAACCGAAATCAGCGGCTCTTAAGTTCAACCTAACAAAGACTTTATCTTTATGCGTCGTACATATTTCCCTCCCTGTCTCTAGTACTGTCGACATTTTAAATCGCGCAACTTCTTTTTCAAAGAATAGGGAGGAATGCTAGCCGCATGATGACATCCTGGATTCCGAGGCCGCTCTATAAAATCTGTAGTTGGTGTGCACTGTGTTGTCATCTCCCGCGCCGCGCTTTGTTGTGTGCTTCCTCGCTTGACGCCTCCGTGAGCGTTGCTTCATCGGTCGCTGCTATGGGCTCCCTAGCCACCGCCGACGAGCCGTTGCCGCCGCTCAAGTACCCTCAGGCTCGCCGGGATGACGACATTGTCGACGACTACCACGGCGTCCTTGTGCCGGACCCCTACAGATGGTGAGTCTATTAAATATTCATGTGCAAACCTGATATATATCGCTGTCTTTCCGCTCCATTCCTTCGAGACATTTCTGCATCTGTTTGCGCCTTCAGCATATATATTATGGTGGTGCTCCTAGCATTGTGTCCGTCAGCATATGCATGTGTTTCTTCTCAATCCACGTGTGTTGAGTAAAACTTGAACTGATTTCCACCGTCCACTTCAATACGTGTACATCCAAAAGGTCCCAATAGTAAATAGTTTACATGCCTAGAATCGAAAAATTCGGTTTTAGTGTAGGTGAAGTAGTGATCAGTGAACGCCACATCGCTTTTCTTTAGAGTAACTCCAACGGTTTTGTATTTTTTATTTGGCAAAACATGAAATTTGGAAACTCTCAAATCAATATGGGGAGGAGAAAAAAAATGTTATCTCCAACGGTTTTGTAAAATTGACTTGCCAAAATCTAAAAAAAGAGTTTTGTAGTTTTTTTTTGCAAAAATAAGAATGCAAAGTTCATTTGCAAAACCGTTAGAGTTGCTCAGAAAATCAGTTAATTTGCCATATTTTCGTGGCCTAATCTACAGTTAATTTGCGGTCCCAAGGGTGACTTTAGTGTATAATTCAAGAAGACAGGTTATGCTTTATCATATTAACTGGCGGCAATCTATGTTTAACAAGTTTAGTATTCTGTGAGATGGAATTATATCACAGGTAAAACTATTCATCTCCTTGGTGTCAAGTTTACGTCCTGTTCGCTTGAATTTATTAACCGGATTATCAACCATATTGTGACTTATTATCTCTTACGGAACATTATTAAAATAATCGACCTTAGCCATAAATAAGTTCGAACAAACACGGCCTTCGTCACACCTAGCTAGCTGCTGCCGGTGGATGGAAACATAAAGGAAACAACTTTTTTGCCTTTATCTCTAATGTAAAGTTTGGCAACCATGATATAGCCATAAAGTAGTACATAATCAATTAAATATTCATCACAAGGTAGCTGGGTAGTTCGTAGGAAAGAAATAATAAAAAGTTTCATAGGACTGTGGCTAGCCCATAAGACCATAAATAGTATTTTTGTAATGTATGAATTTATTTTTTTTTTCCTAAAAAAGGGCTCAATATGAATGAATGCGGGTTGTTCATTCATTCCCAACTCGTTAGAGTTTAATCATTGAGGTACCATCAATTTATAACTCATGAGACTTTAGAGGGTGTTTAGATCCAAGGACTAGTCTCTGTCATATCGGATATTCGGATGCTAATTAGAAGGACTGAACATGAGATAATTATAAAACTAATTACAGAAACTATGACTAATTCACTAGATGAATATATTAATTTTAATTAGTTCATCATTAGCACATGTTTACTTAGCACCACATTTTAAAATTATAGACTGGTTAGGTTTAATAGATTTCTTTTATAAATTAGTCTTTATCTATGTAGCTAATTTTTTAATTAGTCTATGTTTAATACTATAAATTACTAGTAGCATCTAAACATCCAATATGTTAGGAACTAAAAATTAGTTCGTGTTCAAATTCAGGGGGGCTAAAGTTTAGTTTGTGTCGTATTGCGGCACTAATTTAATCTATTACAAAATAGAACAATAATAAAACTAATTACACCGCCATATATTAATTAACAAGATGAATTTATTAAGTCAAATTAATTCACCATTAATAAATTTTTATTGTAGCATCATATTGTCAAATCATAGACTAATCAGGCTTAATAGATTTATGTCGTGAATTAGTCTCCCGCTGATAAATTAGTTTTATAATTAATCTATTTTTAATAGACTAAATTAGGACCGTAACATCGGTGAAATGAACTAAATATTAGTCCTGGGAACCAAACATATCCCCTTAATCCTTCTTTCTGTTTTTTCAAACCAGTAGTGAACCTTTTTTGTTTTGCTTGGTTTAGAGTCTTCAGACATCGTCCTGACATACTGTTCTGAACCGTGATTATAAAAAATAAACGTACGTTATTTTAGGATGGAGGAGCTGGATTCGAAGGAGGTGAAGGAGTTCGTGGACGCGCAGGCGGCCGTGGCGAGCGCCGTGCTGTCCACCTGCGACCACCGCGGCCGCCTGCGCGGGCAGCTCACCGCGCTCTTCGACCACCCGCGCTTCCGCGCGCCCTTCAAGCGCCGGGGCAGCTACTTCTACTTCCACAACCCCGGCCTCCGGCCGCACGGCGCACTCTACGTGCAGCACGGGCTGCGCGGCGAGCCCGGCGTGCTCCTGGACCCCAACACCTTCAGCGAGGACGGCACGGTGTCGCTCGGCATGGTCGGCGTGAGCGACGACGGCGAGCACCTGGCCTACGGCACCAGCGCCGGCGGCAGCGACTGGATCACCATCAGGGCCATGCGCGTGCGCGACAAGGAGCACCTGCCCGATACGCTGTCCTGGGTGAGCACCTCAACTCTCAAGCCTGACGAGACGAGCTCTCGATCTGCTGTTGAGAGTTTCAACTGAGTGCTGACTGAATTGATGCAGGTGAAATTCTCGCGCATCGCGTGGACTCGTGACGGCCGGGGTTTCTTCTACTCGCGTTTTCCAGCTCCAAGGTTAGTACTCGAGTTTTACACTGCTTGTTCTGAAGAAATGGCAACTGTGTTCCAAGCTTCAGTTGGCAATGCTGGTGCTGGTGATGAGCAGGGACGGTGGTGGAGCCATGGATTCTGGGATCAAGACAGACGTCAATCTCAACCACCAAGTCTACTACCATTTCCTTGGAACAGAGCAGTCGCAGGACGTGCTGTGCTGGAGAGACCCTGAGCATCCCAAGTACATATACACCCCTGAAGTCACAGAAGACGGCAAGGTATGTAGGCTCGCTGGCCCTGATTTACAATTTTGGTGCAAAGAAGGTTACGTTGTTAGCACGGACAGAAAGCATCGAAGATAATCCATGTCTGACGATATCTGTTGTTACCTGTCGCACGCGCAGTACGTGATCCTTTCGGTTTCGGAAACGTCAGATCCGGTGAACAAGCTCTACTACTGCGACCTCTCAGCTCTAGCTCACGGGCAGCTGGGCGGCGGCGGGAAGAGCAGCGATGGCATCGCCATGCTCCCCTTCGTCAAGCTCGTCGACAGATTCGAGGCCTATACTACGGGCTCGTCGCCAACGACGGCGCCGAGTTCACATTCCTCACAAACAAGGACGCGCCAAGGTACAAGCTGGCGAGGGTCGACGTCGACGTCGACGACGGCGACGATCCGGAATCGTGGTCGTGGACCGATGTCGTTCCCGAGGACGAGAAGGCCGTCCTGGAGTCGGCGTGCGCCGTCCACGGCGACAAGCTGCTGGTGAACTACCTGTCGGACGTCAAGTACGTCCTGCAGATGAGGAGCCTGGCCACTGGGGAGCTGCTTCGTGACATACCCATCGACATTGGCACTGTCAACGGGATCTCCGGCAGACGAGCCGACTCCGAGGTGTTCGTCGAGTTTGCGAGCTTCCTTACCCCCGGGATCATCTACAGGTGCGACGTCAGCGCTGAGACCCCAGAGATGGACGTGTACAGAGAGATCTCGGTTCCAGGCTTTGATCGAAGCGAGTTTGAAGCAAAGCAGGTAATAATTTGTCTCTAATTGGAGTACACCTGATGGAACTATGTGTTTGTTGTTTTTTGCTCATTCATTCATTCATTCAATTCAGGTATTTTACCCTAGCAAGGACGGAACCAAGATCCCCATGTTCGTCGTATCCAAGAAGGGCATCGACCTGGACGGCTCACACCCGGCGCTACTGTTCGGCTACGGCGGTTTCGGCATGAGCATGACGCCGCAGTTCAGCGTCAGCCGCGTGGTCCTCATGAGGAACCTGGGGTTCGTGACGTGCGTCGCCAACATCAGGGGCGGCGGGGAGTACGGCGAGGACTGGCACCGGGCCGGGTCGCTCGCCAACAAGCAGAACTGCTTCGACGACTTGGTCGCCGCCGGCGAGTTCCTCGTCTCCGCGGGCTACACCAGCCCGGCGAGGCTGTGCATCGAAGGCGGCAGCAACGGGGGGCTGCTGGTAGCTGCCTGCATGAACCAGGTCAGTCTTTCTGCATGTGCATGATGCGCTCTGCACTGCAGAGAACTGAACAGGATGCTGATGATCTGTTTCTGTTTGTTGTGGGTTGGGTCGTGTGTGTGGCTGCAGCGCCCTGATCTGTTTGGCTGTGCCCTGGCACATGTGGGAGTGATGGACATGCTACGGTTCCACAAGTTCACCATAGGTACTGTTCTGTTTTGCCTCTGTTCCTGAATGAAGAAGGGGGGAAAGGAAAAACACAGGTTGCCACGAATTGGTTTCACCGCAGAAGGTTCGGACTTCTCATGAATCTGCTCTCGTACAGGTCGTGCATGGACTTGCGACTTTGGGTGTTCGGAGAACGAGCAAGAGTTCCACTGGCTTATCAAGTACGTACGGCGCTAGTAGCTTCTGATTTTTATCTGTCGTCGCACCTGCTCGGCTGCTCCTGCTGTTTGCTCCCAGGAATTCGCAGTCCACACAGACAGACACACACACAGTGACACAGAGTCGGCAATGCTGCATTCATCATGCAGGTACTCCCCGCTCCACAACGTGCGGCGGCCGTGGGAGAAGGAGAAGTGTGCGGCCGCGGCTGCTGCCAGCGGCAACCCGAGCTGCTGCCAGTACCCTGCAACCATGCTGCTGACGGCGGACCACGACGACCGCGTCGTGCCGTCGCACACGCTCAAGTTCCTCGCGGTGCGTGGTCTCGATCGCCCTGCTCTGCTCTCTTCTTTTTCCTACGAGCGTCTCTGACGCGTTTGCTGTGCTGTGCTGTGTCCACGATGCGATCCGCCGGCAGACGATGCAGCACGTCCTGCTGCGCGCGGACGCGGAGGGCGGCAGCCCGCAGACGAACCCCATCATCGCCCGGATCGAGCGCAACAGCGGCCACTGCTGCGGCCGCTCCACGCAGAAGATCGTACGCTCTCTCGCCTCGCGCCCTGCTTTCTCGCTCGTTGATTAAAAAAAAAAACTTGGGAGTTTTGCACACTCTTTCCGTTTTGTTGAATCGCCTCGCGCCCTTTGAACTGAATCGCTCCGTTTTGTTGTGGGTGGCAGATCGACGAGGCCGCGGATCGATACGCGTTCGCGGCGAAGATGATGGGAGTCTCTTGGATTGATTGACTAACCCGCGTGAAGCCGGCGCCAGTCTTTTCCGTGTGATTTCGATGAGCGCGCATTACTGCATTAGCTAACCAAGGCCGCTCGGTTGGAGAATGGAGACTGTATCGGTACTGTATGTCTGTCTGTATTGCAACCGGCCAGGTTACCAAAGCGGCATGACGCATGACTTCTTGACATGGGTACATATATGGCTTTGCTTCTTTCAAACGTTTTAGGTCAGCGATTCAGAGTATTATAAAGTGTACAAGTGGATTGTCTATCTTCTCCTGATAGCTTAAGCTCTTGGGTTCTATCTGTTGGAAATAATAGCAATTTAGTGATGCATAAATTAATTCCGAAAATGAGAAAAAGATAAACAACATGTATCGTAGATATGTAATCTACCACTAGCAGTATGATCCGATATATATCCAAGTTATGTATCGCTAATAACACGCTATGCATCAGTACATCACAAAAATTTTGTGAACCATGTTTAGCCCCCCTATTTCACAAAATTTTCCATCACATCAACCATTACATCAATGTTCGGACGTATGCATGGAGCATTAAATGTAGGTAAAAAAATAACTAATTATACTTTTAGTATGTACATGTCGAGACGAATCTTTGGAGTCTACGTAGTCCATATTTGGACAAAGTTTGTCAAATAACAACGAAAACGCTTTTTCATCTAAACAAGGCCTAAAATCAGTACTACTCTTCAGCTATATTTTCTTCTGATAATAAATAGCATCAGCCACAGCTAGTCACAAATCTTAGCGAACAAACTCAAAACGATCTAACTGAGAGTCTTCTCTCGTAATAAATTAACATCAGTCATAGCCAGCCACAATAAATCTTATCGAACAGGCACAAAATAATCTTGCTGAGGATTAAGACTTTGCATGTTTGTTTTTGGAGATGGCATAAACTAGCTTTAGGCACCGCTAGAGGATTTTAATTGTCATTTCAAGTGTTGCTGGGAAATGCTCTCGTTGCCATAATATTCGGATGAAATATATATCGGCTATGTTCGAGAGAAAAAGTTTAAAGTGATATTTTTTATGGATTTTGTGCTATTTTTCCGTTTTTTTAGCCAGAAGTAGACACTTGCTGGTTTGACGTCCTCAAATCTGCGTCAATTAGACTATCTCCAACAATACGCCCTAAACACAAATTTACGTCTTCAACAATGTTTTGGGTATCAAAAACACGCTCCATCGAAGCATCCAAACAGACGACACATTTTGCCTACTGAACGAACCGAACCAAAAAACGATCATCAAAAGCGACGACGCAAATCGCCGATGCTCCTCCCCCGCCGATGCTCCTCCCCCACCTGCGCTACTCCGCTCCTCCCCACCCGCGTTGCTCCCTCATCGGCGTGCGCGAGCTCCCTCCCACGACCACGGTGCAACTCCTTCCCCTCCCTCGCCCGACCACCAACAGGAACGACGCGACAGCGGACGGCGAGGCGAGACAGGGAAGACGATGGCGCGACGAGATAGGCCCACGACACAGACAGCAAGGTGAGTCAGACCCGTAGAGGAGGGGCGGCGGGGAGGGAGGCCTGGTGCTCGGTGGGGAGGGAAGTGAGCGGGAGGCGCTCGACGAGGAGGAAGAAGAGATGTGGCCACTCATTTGGGTGTGTTGTTAGAGAATGATGAATGGTTTGAGTGCGTGATCCGTCTTCAGTGACCTAAATACACAAATGTGTCTTATGTTTACATCTTTATTGTTCGAGACAGTCTTATATGGTTAATTTTGTAGTACAATCTGAGAAAAAAGATTTTTTATAATAATAGGCGAAAAACGATAATTGAGGACTAGAGGAAGAGATGAAACGGCATTCGGAAAGCGAAACGTGTGCATCTCGCCCGATTCCACCGTCCTGGCGTCCTCACGAGTCACGACCAACACACATACGCAACGAGCTTCCCCTAGCCTGCCTGACTCCTCCGCAGTCCCCACCGCCGGCCAATTTCTCCAGCCAAGACACCTCGCCGACCTCCATTCCCCCGAGTCGCATAGCGGAGTCCAGATTGCAGTTGCTCTGGTCCATCCAGCCGTCTCACCAGAGCCCCACGCCGCGCCGCGAGTCGCCGCACGAGGGGGGCCCGCGATGCCGAAGAAGATGGGCGTGAACTCCAAGGCGGAGGCGGCTCGCGAGCGCCGCTCCGCCGCGGAATCCGACCGGCGCGACCGCCAGGAGCGCGCCAAGGAGGAGCAGTACTGGGCCGAGGCCGAGGGCCCCAAGTCCCGCGCCGCGCGCCGCCGGGAGGAGGACGCCGAGAAGCGCGCCGAGGCCGCGGCGCGCAAGGCCGAGAACCGCCGCCTCGCCGAGGCCGAGGCCGCCGCCGTCGCCGCTTCCGCATCGGCGCCGTCCAAGGCCGCCGCGCGCAAGGCGTCCCGCGTCGCCGCCCCGCCCCCCAAGGTCACCGAGGCCGAGCTCGCGCGCCTCCGCGAGGAGGAGCGTCTCCGCCTCGAGCGCGAGGCGGAGGCCGCCAAAAAGCGCGCCGCGCGGGTCGCCGAGGAGGAGGAGTACGAGCGCGTAGTGCTCGTCGAAAACACTAACAGGGATGATTCCCTCATCGAGGCCAGGTCGGTTGAGGAGGCCATCGCGAGGATGTCGGTCGTGGATCCGCAGGCGTCCCTGCCTGCTGACAAGCATCCTGAGCGTCGCCTCAAATCGACCTTTAAGGTATATTAATTTTACCAAATTTTGTTTCTTATGCCCTTTTACTAAACAACTTTCTAGCAATGTGAAATTTGGTAGGATTGCATAGATATATGTTATACTAGTAACATAGATATATTGGGTTTTTTTTTGTACGATTGAGAAAGATATGTGAGGCTGTGTAATCGCAGTTAAAAATGATTTGGTCCTTATGAAATGAGGAGCTAGATTTAACTACCTTCTCTCATACAGCCATACCTGAGCTATAAGATGTAAAAAAAACCCCCTTCTGTAGGCACAGATGAGCGGGACAGCCTTCCATGGTAGTGAATTTTACAACACCTGTAGGAGTGCTTGAAAATAGAGCACACTATCGTCATAGTTGATATGCGATATCAAATTAATAATGCTGCAGTGTTCCATGATTTTATTTTTCTCTGCTATTCCAAATCGGTCCAATGCTTTGGGACATTCTAATATGCATAGTTCTTTTTTTTTAAATCCAGTTCCTAATTCCATATGGTACTGCAATTTAAGAAAGATAAATTTAGAATATTTTTCGCTCAGCACATCCTGTTTGACTTATAGTATTGCTGCTGAATTATCTCAAATCTTGGTTGCACTGCTACACTGCAGAAGCAATGTGATCAGCAATATTACATTTTCTGAAGGAATTAACATATACAGAATAATGACATGTCTATACATAGAAAATATTGAAGTGGCATATAATTCATCCGAAGAACTCACAACCGCGCTCTTCTATATTCACAGCATTTGTGATAGTTTCTATGTATATGTCAGCAACACAGCATTTGCGACACAACATTTGCGTTCTTCTATTACATTTTCTATATTCACTTTCAACACAGAATTTGCGATAGTTTTCAATACCTTGACCCTTGGTGTAATTTTTTGTGCTTCATTAGACATTTAGTTTTTCTACTATTCAATATATATTGTGTGATTCAATGCATTGTGATAATTTTATGACAGGCATTTGAAGAGGCAGAGCTCCCTAAGCTGAAGGAAGAAAAGCCAGGCCTAACGCTGCACCAGTACAAAGACATGATATGGAAACTGTGGAAGAAGTCTCCAGACAACCCTCTTAACCAGGTTTGGCTTCTATCTCCTAGCGATTTTGTACTATGTCTTCTGTTGATTTATCTATGCTACCTGATTTGTGTGAACCTGCCATCTTCAGCTTTAATACATGTAATTGAAATTGTTACCTAAAACTTGTTTTCACTAATTTTCACTAGTGACATTTGGAGTCATTTATCATTGTTGGTCTTATTGAAATATCAAGTGGTTTGGCCTTAAGTATGTTAGTTTTTTATTATCCGTGCTTAGTGTGGTTTATGTCTAAATCTTAAAACAAATATTTATGTGCAGGCTGCTGACTGATTTTGCAATCCTACTCAACCGTTTGTGTAATTAAAGGCAAGTATTAAATCTCTTACCTTAAATAGGTTCATTCCACTTATGTCGGATTTCATGAGCTATACATATCATTGTTTTATATGTAGACCAACCTCCAAACAGCACTGAACTGCGTTGGCACCTTTTTGTTGGAGTGGATGCGCAACAAACTTTGAATCAGAAAGATGTTTTTGGTCTATTTTCAAATTACTGGAGTGCATACGGTTTTGAACCTTTGAGGTGATCTTGTTTAGAGACTTTGTTGAGGTTCCTTTTTGTATGTATTATGGTTGGGCACATGTTGGTACCAAACATACTTCGCGGTAATCTTGAACAAATTGTGTCATGGGCTAAACCATGATATGTCCATTGAGTTACATAGGCTGCCTTATTATTTGGCTCAATATCTCTCTCTTTGTGTATAATATGGCTCTGGAGTCATTTGAGTGCTCTTCATTTCAGCTAAACCATGAGGAACGTGTACGATTGAGCTTCTGTGGATGCAAGTTGCGAAGTTATAGGCCTAATTGATCGTTTGCATTAGCCTTAGCCTGTGTGCATAACCTAAACCAAAGTAAACGTATAACCCAAATCAACGTAAACGTATGCTAATAAGTCTTATCTGACAAAATTGTGTTTGGTTTTCTATATTTTATTATATGTAGTCACCTTCACTTTTTTTACGGCCTCTTATGCCTAGAGAGAGATGGGGATGAGAATAGTTCGTGTTTGTGTGTTCTTGATGTAGCACTGGAACATGATTTGAACATTGTACGCCTATATAAGAACTACGAGTAAACTACACTGCATAAGTCTAGATACATCCAGTTCAGTCAGTCAATCAAACAGTACATGTATTATTGCCATCTCTTAAGCGTTACATATCAACGTGGCCTTATTTGGATATGGATTGGAGTTTCACTTCAACAAGGTCTGAGTGTATTCTCGAGTCCTAAAATAAGTGCATATCTAGCTCTGTTCGCTGAAGAATAGTGTGTTTTTGTCTTACAATAAATCGGCTCTACAAATCAGCCATAAATCAGCCGCAACCGCAATAAGTCCTACGGAACAGAACCCTAGCACTTCAAGAAGTCAATCAATCTTATGTTTTATCAAATGGAAAAGGTACTAAAATTTATAATATTAAATGGACGTCATCAGATTAATCTAATATCGTCAAGTCGTCCAGCAAAGCACAATTAGTCTAGTCTCATTGGAGTTTCATGAGAGGTTTCATGCACATTAAATAAGATGCCACATTAGCTTTTTGCATGAAACTAAGAGAGAAAGAAAAAGTTCCATCCCCACGAAATCTTTGAGCATAAAAACAGTAAATCCCCCCGTTGAGAGCATTATTACATTTCATCTCATACGACACGCACGGTTGAGATTGAGAGAGAAAATAACAGAAAGAAGGATCACTGGACCACAAAGTCTATGAAACTGTACACCAAAATTGTACATTGAGAGAGAAATCTATTTCATTAATGATTTTATTTGTGTTCGAAACCGAGATATAAAACTGTATATTGAGACTGGCCTTAGTCGCGCTCATTGGTGCCATGACAATCAGTTATGCACTACAATTAGACACAATAGTCCTAACTAGTCATGATTAATATCGGTGCCATGGCGACTAGAATAGATTAGACGATTTGAGAACATTGGATTAATCACGACATATTTTTATAGTAAACCTATTTCAAGATACAAATGTTAATATCTCGGGGAGAAGACAAAAAAGATTAGCCTTCTTCGGAGCTCGTCATTGCGGCGCTACCTCAACATCTGCAGGCGGACTGCACGCCAGCCATGTTAAACAGGTAAAGGTCCGGCTACTGGAGGAAGTCCATCTTAACATCAGTGACATCAAGTTGCAATATCTCAGTTCTGCACCCTAGTATGGCTCCAATGCTGCAATAGGCAAAATGGAACGAGGCCTATCAGGAATATAGTATAACTGTAAAGCAAGGTCATTTGTACAATCTTTATATCAAATGACTGATGAGGACTGAACGTGCAGTTATAGTTTTTCCCTGAAAAGATTTCTGTATCTGACAGTTGGCATTTGGCTAATGACAAGGCTAAATAAAGATAATGTTACCTGGGGTGCGTGCGTCCAAGATCACCATGCACGAATTCCTTGATGTATGTTCCAGCCTATTAAACATATACCAGTGGATTACTAGAAAGAGCAACATAAAATGCATCACCTTGATATCTATTAAATTAAACAAATCTAACATCTGGAACATTTTTCAACCCATCTCAATATGCAGAAAAACAACATATACAAACGATGGATATAAAGAGATGTTCTTAAAGCTAGTCACAATCGTAATACTAACCTGTGTGCATAGATGCAGCAAGTAGTAGCTTGAGCTGTCTGTGACTTTCTCAATCTCCATCCTGATGGACAAAAATAATTCTCAGATGATATCATGGTACAATATTTTGAATAATGGACTATATAAAGCTGGGGGTCACCAGTGTATAATGCGCTTCCGCTCTAATGGGCTTCTACGATGAAGTACTCTTATTGGGGTCTTCTGTACAATTTCCTACAATGCAGGCACGGCAATGCTATAACATACATGAGTTTTGTTGAACAATGCAATTTCAAAACAACATCAACCAACACGATCGATCACATCACAGGTTCCTCATACCATATCCTTCGTAATAGAAATATTATGCAGATCATCATCTGTCAGATCACGAGAAGTCCATATAAGGGCAGTATACTGCTTCTGCACATTAAAGTAATATAAGCATTAATAATCAGCAATGAAATAGATCCAGTGATTCAGTTAGCAACTGAATACATGAGAGGAACGAAAAGATTGAATGAAAGCCAGCAACAGGTCTAACAGTTTCATAAGCAAAACGATACCCTCAATTACATAAATTACCTGTTTCTCTGCTTCTCCTTCACGCATCATGGTCCATATTTCATTACCTACCAACTTGAGATTTTGAACTCTGACCTAAGGAATGATGAAACATAAGCAAATCATATGCAACTTAAATATTCAATTGTGTTTAAGTTCCTGCGTACTCTACAGTTTTGATTCGGTAACAGAATTCAGTTCTTACATATTTCTTTTCAGAGTTGTTAATTCTCTCTTCAATTTGTTGAACTTCAGTTTCAGATGGAATGGATCGAACATTCAATACTTCAACTAGAAATGGACGACCAGATCCAAGCATCCGTACCTACATATATGATATGTTCAGCACATCGAATATCAACAGGCACAGTTCAAGAATCCAGACTATAACATTACATCAATGTCTTCTCTTCCAGCAGCGTGGAATTTGCAGTTATCACTTCTGCAGATGGCACGGACATTCTCCCCAATTATCTCCTACAATGGCTGTGATACTTAGATGTAGCACTCTTTCTTGGAGGGAGAGTGTGAGAGAAGCTTACCTCAACTGAAGCTTCACCCATTCTCTCATCATCTATTATCCAACATGACTGACTGACGTTCCTTGAAAGCTGCCAGTGAAATGGAGTATCATCAGGGAACCAGAACCTAGTAAAATAAAAAAAAGGTACATATGCTTTATCTACTACAATTCAAGTTAGATGGAAGATAACCATGCACACCTTCAAATATCTTCCACCAATATATATAGGTGATCTCAAGCACGATATTACAAGATGGCAGGGTTTGAACACCTGAAGCGACCCAATTAGTTGATGAAAAAGTTGGTACAAACATTTTCCCATTTCCAACAACAAAACAATATTATGGTAGTAGATGAGTAGTCACCTTTTCAGGAGGCAATTGAAATACATTACAGAATTCTTGATCTTGGATGCCCTCAAGAGTCTTGTAGATGAATGAATCTGATTCACTTGTTTGTTTATTGTTGCCATCTGCTGAATTCCTTTTATGGGCCTCATTCGAAGTATCACCTCCATTTCTTGAATCTGTGAAATCATCACAAAAATCTTCAGATGGATGAACAATATGATGATATGATCCATCATCCATCTTAAGTATAATATAGTGTGTCAGAAGATGAGAGCCAGTATGATGAAACCTGTTTTCCTTTTACGGCTGTGCTCATTCGGCAATAAACTATGAAGCTTTTGTGAAGCATCACCATGAGTATATGTTAATCGGATTCTAAATGAATCGTTACCATGTTTAGCATTCTACAAAAATTCAGTCAAACATGTTGACGTAAGTAAACAAGCAACTATTAATTTTAGAATGTGGTATCACCAGAACTACAAAGAAAATGCAGTCAAGAAAACACTTACCATTAGTTTCTCGAGTGATGGTGCTATCAAAAGTCGCAAGGCTTCCTTCACTGACATGGTTTGTTGTGGAAACATTTTATCCTTGAACCAATTTTCATTGACATATTTTTGTTTCACATATAATCTGTTCAGGGAAAAGTCAACATGTTATGCAAACATTTATGCGGTACAGCATGTCATTAGAAAGATAGGCAACACATCCCCATGTGAATTTCAACAACAGAAAAGGCATTTAACCATCCATTAATAGTTTAAAACTAAATATGGTGCAGTGCTGGATATGATTAAACCTTTTCTAGTTAACCAAAGTTGTGATGACATTCTTTACAATATATGATTGTATCAAGTAGCCTTTATATAGATTCTGTAAACACTTAATGGAACTCGACATGACTAACACAATGCTATATCCAGGAGTAACCAACAAAAAAAATGGAGCAAGAGGATAACTGCCACAGATATTGTTATATAGAGATGGTTACCTAACTGCACGCTCATTAGCGCCTATAACCGGCGGTAGTGAAATTTCTAGAGAAAACTCGTCAACTTGGTAACCCTCCCTTTGCACCACTTGAGATATCATTGAAGAGATGTTGTCAATATGAGAAGTGCCATTAGGTATCTTCAGACCTTCATCTCGATGGAAGGCTGGCAGCAATACTCCCAAGCAGACAGAGCAATATGCATCATTCATCGATAGACATGGACAGGACCCTCCTTTTATGGAATCATCGTGTTCTTCAAGAAAGGAATGCAAAACTGGTGCCGTAAGAGATGCATAGGAGCAGGCACTGCTATAGGCTCCAACCAGGCGCAGGATGCAACGCACACAGACCTGCAATAGCGGAGAGTGTGCATCATTTTCTATCCAATTCTGAATAAAGCACAGGAAGATAGGGTGCACTATACTGAATGACAGAAGAGCTTGAATGAAGATAGAGAAAAGCTCAATATTAAAAAAAAAAAACCCGCTCAAATAGTAATACTTATTCGGAGCACAGAAGAAAGAGTGTTACTCTCCACTAAACAAACAGCAGTCGGAATTTGATACCGAAAGATGCCACATCACAGAACAAAGGCTCTCTTCCTCGTAGAGTCGTAGCTAAATTTGAAAGAGAAACCACAACGACTGGAGTCCTATAATAGCCAATTTCTCAATTTGAAATCTAGAGAAACAGCTGCCCGGGTGAGCAAAGTTGCTCAAACAAACGAACCCCATAATACTAAGGGAATGCTCCTAGAGCAAATGAGAAGCGCCAAATCCAGCAAATGAGCAGGTAAGAGCAGCCAAATGAGCAGGTAAGAGCAGCCGTACCCCGACGGAAAGGAGGTGGTGGACGGCGTGCAGCGGTGGGAAGGAAGACTCCGCGGCGCTTTCAAGGATGCTCATAGCCTCCACCTCCGCCGATGCACTGGCCTCCGCCATGGAGGTTTGGGTGCGCAGGCTTGGACGGCGCCAACTGCGGGGCCGGGCGGACCGGGGCGCGGCGGCGGGGGACCGGGGGACGGCGCCGGGCGGACAGGGACGAGGCGCGGCGGCGGCGGGTGGCGCTCCGGCCGGCGCTCCGGCCGGCGGTGTCCCGGGGGCGGGATCCGGCGCTCCGGGCGGCGGCGCGCTGGCGGGCGGTGGCGGCGGTACCGGTACGGGCGCGGGCGGGGTAGGGTTCTGGGGACGCGGAGTAACTCTACTTCGCCAAGTCACGTCGTAACTTTCCTGTTGCCGTCCACCATCCAACCAATATCTAACGAGAGAGATTGATTCGAGCATTTTTTTTTCCCCGTGGCGACGGAGCCTTGAGCGCTCGCACCGCGGCACTGGCATTCCTGAGCAATTCGTCGTTGTCTTGCAGCAGCGAACGAGGCCGCGCATCATGGCCGCTGGCAGGCAGCGGTACAGCATGCACGTCCCGACGTCGGTCTCGCCTGAACGTCTTCCGTGCGTCCTCCATGGTGTTGGTGTCCCTGGCAACAACGCACCCGGTGACCACGATGCCGAACGTCCCGGCCACGGCAGGCAACCTGCACACTCCATGGCACCGGAGCATCTGGCGCACCGCGGGGCGCTTCCACGTTCCTTGCACAGCACAACACCGAGGTAAACCTCTGTGCCCCGTGATGTGCAGGCCGAGCGAGTCATGGGCGAGTGGCGGCGGCTTGACGTACGTCTAGACACCGATCGCGCGAGACTCGGGAGGAGACGTCAAGCACGGTTGCGTTGCGACGGTCACTGGGCTTTGACCTCGCGCCCTGATCGGGGGCGCCCAGCCCATTTAATGGCTAGTGGGCCCGTCGCACTGCGCATATAAAGAGGGTGGGGCCGGCGGCTCTAAGTACGATGTTCAGCGTGAGCCGCACTTCCCCACCGACAAACCCTAAGCCGATCTGAGAGGGGCGCAGCCAGCGACGGGAAGCTCCGCCGCCGCCGTTCCTCATCGCTGCAGCTCTGGACCACGTCCGGCTTCGTCACCACCGAAGGACTCCTACACCACCTTCTCCCCCTCGCGTCGCCGACAACCCCAGGAGCCCGAAGGCCATGGCGGGTGGCGGCTCCGGCTCTTCTACTACTTCTTCAGGTTCGAACAACCTAGGTATGCACTCCCAGTCACCCCTCCCCTTCGGATCTGGTGCCTAGTAGTTCATTGGACTTGTCTATGCACTGTTAAATGTTTATACCCGACTAGATCTACTCCTAGTGATCCTGTGATTCTATCGATGCCCGATGGCCGGTAGAGCCTAAGCGTCGTGGTCTCGTGGAGGCCGAAGACGGGCAAGCGACACCCTTTGGCACAATCCTCTCTCGCTTATTTCTTCTTTTTACAACACTAAAAGGTTGGAGAATTTAATAATTTATTATCCCAACCCAACTCACCTATCCGGTGATCTCTTTCCAGATTATGTGGTCCCTTTTTAGCTAGTCATCTGCAAGCTAACGCATGGATGTGAGACTTAAAAAGCGGAACTGCGAAACGCATAGCGCAGGTCCTCGACGATGGTGTTGAGCGCTGCCGCTGCGAACTCAAGTCTGGGCTCCTTTTGGCCTCGAAGCGACGGTAGCCCTTGGATCTTAGTCGGAGGGTAGATGGAGGGAGTAAAGTTACAACGTAACTTACTTGAGCAAAGTCACTGAATCTAGGTTCGGGTTCTGGCCGGGTGGGGTGGGCCTGAGTTAGTAAAGAATTTTTTTTTAATTTTTTTTATGAAAACATCTTTGCCGAGCCTATCCTCGAGCGCTTGGTAAAGATATACCTTTGTCGAGTGTCTTTTTGGCCCTCGACAAATATTTTTTATTTTTTATATTTTTGCGACCATTTTTTTCTGTAGCCATCCTACACTAACATTAAATGCATGTTAAAATTTGGTGGTTTTTTATAACTTTTTGCTATATAAAATTAATTTATTTTGTTTTATAAATTTTTTTTATAACTCAAGTTTGAACTACAGGTGCATGGGATAAAGGGATGTAGTGATTTAAATGATATTTATGTTGTTCAGTGTATTTTGAGGCTGTATCCAGAAACACCCAAATTTTTGAACATCTTGCTGACGAAACATGACCACCGACTTACGGCTTAAGTATTTTTAAATTCTATAAAATGCAAACGAAATCCGAAAATCACAAAACTTGTCGAGATGACGTGACATCGCATGTCGAGGTTGTGATAAAAATGGGAAGATTTTGAGCAAGATATCACGTATGATGCTTAGGGTGCAGGGCATGACCCTCCTTTTATGGAATCATGCTCTTCAAGAAAGGAATGCAAAACTGGTGTCGTAAGAGATGCATAGGAGCAGGCACTGCTATAGGCTCCAAGCCTCCAACCAGTCGCAGGATGCAACGCACACAGACCTGCAATAGCGCAGAGTGCGCATAATTTTCTATCCAATTCTGAATAAAGCATCAACAAATAGGGTGCACTATACTAAATGACATAAAAGCTTGGATGAAGATAGACAAAAACTCAATATTAAAGAAAATTGAAATAGTAATACTAGTTCGGAGGACAGAAGAAAGAGTGTTACTCTCCACTAAACAAACAACATACGGAATTTGAAACTGAAAGATGCCACGTCATAGAACTGCCCGGGTGAGCAAAGTTGCTCAAACAAACGAACCTCATAGTACTAAGGGAATGCTCCTAGAGCAAACGAGAAGCGGTTGTACCCCGACGGAAAGGAGGTGGTGGACGGCGTGCAGCGGTGGGAAGGAAGACTCCGTAGCGCGTTCAAGGATGCTCATAGCCTCCGCCGATGCACTAGCCTCTGCCATGGAGGTTTCGGGCACAGGCTTGGGCATAAATCCTAGTTGATCCCCCAGTTCCCCGCTTGTGCCACAGGTTTGCTGAGGGTGCAGGGCAGTCAATCAGGTTAAGGTCGATCTCGTTTCAGTAGCCCTGTGTCGCTGGAACGAGAGTGGGCTTGGGCGTGGGCGCGCGGCGAGGTCCGATGAGCCAAGATGGAATGGGCGATCCTGGCGGACGGCGGCGCGGAGACGAGAACGGGGAGCGGCGGAGGCAGAGGCGCTGAGCGGGTATAGTAGATGGGCTGTAAATCGATGCCAAGTGGGCGTTTGCACTGTTGTGGGTTGTCGCTCTTCCGAAGGACGTGGGTCTAGGCTGGACTGATAGGCCACATGCGGTGGTTCACCACTAGTAATTGGGCTATTATTGTACTGAACTCTTCTTGTGCAGACATCGTTTTCCACTATTTTCACAAGTTGAATAATAAAATAAAATTACGGAAGACAACAAACAAACAAAAAATATGACCTTGACCACAATCTTTGTTGAGCGGCCCCACTAACTTTCTTTAGGAAGAATTTCCAATTTGATCCTCCAAGTTTCACTCAATCTAAGGCCCGTTTTATTCCCTGGCATTTCAGATTGTCCATCCATGTAACTTACTTTGGATGAACTCGTTTCTCTTAATGGCTTTCTCCGAACAAGGGCAAACTCCTAAGTTGCTCTGGGTTGTTAAGGTCAATTTTCAAACAAAAGTCTAAAGCTTGAGGGAACAAGCTAGCTAAGAATAGGTCAAAAGTTTGAGGACCCATCCTTTGATTTTTCCTACCTGAGAGGAAAATGACTAGTGCAGCGCACAACGGAGTTTAAAACAGAGAGACAAGACAATGCAGTCATTATCATTGGTACAAGATGTGTGTATTCATATATATACCCCCAACATTTTGTCTGGGAAGAACATGACAAGCAACATGTATCAGTGTGTGACGACCCGGGGTCACCTATGGTCTCTAGCTATTCGCATGGTCCTCGCAACTATGGCTTTGATACCAGTTGTTGCTACTTGATTGGTTGGATCCTTAGAAGGGCATGGCAAATCACTATTGTATAAACTAATACAAGAGTTGGTGTACTAGTGTGTACTTAGAAGTATAAAGAATGATGTGTGTATATGCGTGAGGCAAACTGTAGAGCTAAATTAGCCTCAAACATGTAAAGGATAATTTTCAAGCCTTAATACATGATGTGTGTATTTTTATATCAATATGTACTAATTATATAGCATGATGCAGTTAATATAAAAAGATGACTCACTTATCCAATATTAGTTATCTATCAAAAAGTGGGTCGTTACATCCTCCCCCCTGGAAAAGATTTCGTCCTCGAAATCGAACTTAAAGAGGTCGGGATAAGTTGTGCGTAAGTCTTCTTCTTTCTCCCAAGTTGCTTCTCGGATAGAGTGGTTCTTCCATTGCACCTTGCAAAATCGGATCGTTCTCCCCCTTAGTCGTCGATCATCAACTTCTAGTATTTTTAGCGGACACTCTTCATAGCTCAAGTCTGGTTGCAACTTGATATTCAGATCCTGAAGTTGTTCAGAAGGCTCTCTTAGGCATTTCTTTAGTTGTGAGACGTTGAATAGATCATGTATTTTGGAAAGTTGGGTGGGCAATTCTAGTTGATAAGCTGATGACCTTTCTGCTCTAGTACTTTGAATGGTCCAATATACCTAGGACTTAGCTTCCCTTTTATTCCAAACCACTGAACTTCTCTCATTGGTGATACCTTTAGATACACAAAATCTCCGGGTGCAAATTCCAATTCTCTACGCCTTTTATCAACATAGCTCTTTTGTCTACTTTGTGCAATCCGAAGTCGTTCTTTGATTACTTGTATCTTCTCATCATTCTCCCTTACTAAGCTTGGGCCTAACAAAGGTTGCTCACCCACTTTATACCAGCTGTGACGACCCGGGGTCACATATGGTCTCTAGCTATTCGCATGGCCCTTGCAACTACGACTTTGATATCAGCTATTGCTACTTGATTGGTTGGATCCTTTCTAGAAGGGCATGGCAGCTCACTATTGTATAAACTAGTACAAGAGTTGGTGAAATAGTTGCCACAGTGATGTGTACTAGTGTGTACTTAGAAGTATAAAGAACGATGTGTGTATGTGCGTGAGACAAACTGTGGAGCTAAATTAGTCTTAAACATTTAAAGGATAATTTTCAAGCCTTAATACATGATGTGTGTATTTTTATATCAATGTGTACTAATTATATAACATGATGCAGTTAATACAAAAAAATGACTCACTTATCTAATATTAGTTATCTATCAGAAAGTGGGTCATTACACAGTGCATATAGGGATCTTCGGTCACGAACACGCCGCCCTGATGAGAACCTTCTCGATCGACGCCCTGGACGGCGGTTGGGCGGGGTAGGCGGCGGGGCGAGCTCGGCGGCGAGGGTGGTTGGCGGGCGGGGCGGCCGCCGGCGAGGTCTCCGGCGGTCGCGGGAGGTGGCGGTGGGAAGGGGAGGGGAGGAAGAAGAGGAGGGAGGAAGAAGAAGGCAGGTGGGTGGAGGTGTGCGCTGGGATCTTTCCCGGCGCGCGCGCTGACGAGCGACGTCGCCACAAGAATCATCTCTATAGTAAATAAATATATATAGAGCCCTAATAAACCAATCTCCTAATAATTACTATATATATTGTCACACCCACGCCGTCACACACTGACACTTATTATATTGGTATTACAGTTGCAGTGATAGTACATCGTTCCATTCAAATCATCGAATTAAGCACGCATGCATGGACACTCACAGCCATATGCAAATAAAAATGAAAAATGTTGTTCGATCGATCGCTCATGGCGGCGTCGACGTCGACGCCACCAGCTGCTGCACGTTGACCGGGTGGACGTAGGTCCCGTTGTCGCCGAAGAGCTGCCGCGCGGTGACCGCCGACACCGCCTCCGTGGGATGGAACCTGTCCCAGAAGAAGAAGCTGCTCCGGTCGTGGCACAGCGGAGCCGAGCCGTTGCACACGGTGTCCCCTGAGCCGCAGCACGGCGTAGTAAAGTCTGAATAGTGCACAGGCACACACACAAACAATGCAAATAATTGAGCTGAAACACCATCTCGTCAGCGTCAGAAAATTAAACAAATCATGGAGGCAGAGACGGTGGCAAGGATCGATCATGCACGCCACTATATATGGCAGCAGGAGGAGCTTTAGATTATGTAGGTATAGTGTAGTATTACTCTTGGGAGGCGTGCCAGGGTGGGCGAACATCCATTGGGCCATCCCGATGGCGTCTCCGAGGGAATAGTTCATGCCGGGCAGCTCGTCTTGGCTGAGGCTCCGCAGCATGGACTCGATCATGGGGTATAGCTGGCTGGAGAGGTTGTTCGCCGTGGCGAGGCAGCCGAAGCCGTCCATGTCATTCGACGCCTGCGCTACCGTCCTCTGCGACGGGCAGCACCCGACCAGCGACGGGCTCACCACGCTGAACTTGGTTGCCCCGGCGGCGTACAAGTCCTGATCGAATAAGCATGCATGCATGCATTCGACGACGTCGTTAATTTATTAGGAATGATGATCTATCATGCCATGTTTAGGCTTCCATTTTGTTGTTGCAGATAGGAGAGTACGTAGAGAGTATGTATATACACGCACCTTCACGTAGCTCGTGTAGGAGGCAACGAGTAATTGCAGAAATTCCGTGTCGTTGCGGAAAGCGTTACGGTTCCTAGGATCCGCGTGGAAATCGCTGTACTCGAACAGGTCGTTGCTGCCGACGCTGATGAAGACGAGCGAACTGGAGACGAGGCCGGCCGCCGCCCGTTTCCGTTTCTTATTGCTCTCCCACGTCCCAACGAGACTCGTGAAGTTGCCGACCTGCTCGGCCATGGAAACCACCTGGCCGCCACACTGCATGCATGCACCAAGCAGATCGAACCCGGCCGGCCCGGCGGGGGTGATCGATCAGTCTCGATCTGCCGATGGATCGATCGAATCCACAGGCACGCACGATGGACACGAGTGCATGTGCATCGACGGCGACACGACGATCGCAGACATGCAACCAATAAGCAATGCATGCGTACGTCGTACCACGTTACGGCCGCCGGTTGTAGGAAGGAGCCCCGACGCTCCTGATGCGAAGTTGATGCCGCCCGTGCTCGTCATCAGCCGAGCGAACCTCCTCGCCGTCGCGTTCGTCAGGGAGAGGAAAGGTGGCGGGCTCTCGGCAAACCCCAGCTGCTGAGCTGTTCCATACAATTCGATCTTCGTCAGTCTCACCAGCAACCCAAGACAGGCTTGACTGTGCATTATTACTACTATTTTCCACACACACACTGACTGACTGACTGACTGACACAAATGCATATATACTACCTAGCTGGTCCGCCAAGTTGTAGCCGTTGCTGAACCGGCCGGTCGGTGAGTGGCCGGGGTAGTCGACGCCGTAGGGGGGGTAGTTCGCTTTGCAGCTGTTGTTGACGCTGGGCAGGTGGTTGTTGCTGCCGATGTCCACCAGGGAGTCCCCGAACACGAACAGCGCCGGCACGAGGGGCTTCTTCTTCACGGCGCAGGCCTGCACCGCGAGCCCGGGCAGCAGCGAGCACAGGACAAGGAGCGCCACGAATGCGCCGCCGCGGCTGGCCATCATCCCCTGACCTCTGCGCTGCGCGTCGTCGTCGTCGCCTCCGGCTCTCCGCTTACTCACTGCGACGCTCGCTGTGGCCTTGCTGACACGGTGCTCCATGTGTCTGTGTATATATATAGATGCATCTTGAGCAAAAAGACAGGATTTGCTACTGCATGACAGAATGGATCGGAGGAGACTAGTACTATATACAATATTGTCAATATTGCAGCATACCTGTCGGTATCTTCGGATCCCTCGCCACAGTAAATAATAATCCAAAGGAAGGATATGCCCATTTTGTTCTGTACTGCCGTAAACAGTGTTAATTAACCTCCCCCGCCTCGTGTTCGTCGGTCAGATTCAGGGCCGAACAATTAAAAACGGGCGTAGAAATTCGATTTCGCAATGACAATTGGTTGAGAGGACAGAGGAGAGAAGTAACACCGACAGGTGAACCGTGCCAGCGGGCCGGTAGAAGTAGAAGGCAATCAAATTTTGATTGGCGGTGTGGAGGGTGAGACCAGTTCAGGGTTGGTTTTTTTTTTTTTTTTTTTTGATTCACAGGATTGGGTTTTCAGACCGCTCGCGGCTTCAAGCGCGGCCAGTGGGTCGCGCGCAGAGAACCGCGCGGCCGCGACGCGACGTCACGGCAAAGCTGGCATTGCCAACTCGCAACTGCCAAGCATAGAATGCATCAGCACAGAACGGAAGTGGAAAGGATTGTCCGCTTGCTATGGAACCGGCCGATCCATCCTCTGACGTTGGCAGATACGGCAGTCGGCTCCCGATCGCCGTCCACGATCCATCCAACGGTGAGTTCGTTTCTTTGGGCAAAATATATGCCGTGTTCTTGAGGCGCATATATATATATATATATATATATATATATGCCTATTTGCTTGGAATCCTTTTCATACGCTGCTTTCAGGAAACTTTGGACGACAGCTGTACTGCGGCGTAAACAATCAGCGAGTGAATCTTTGGCCGTATACGGTTAGTAACGCTAGAGCTCAAGGAAAGGAAGAGTGAGTATTTCAAGAGTATTTGAGCAACGCTATGCGGGGAACTGTACTCGTACCATGGATGGATGGAAAGGGACCTTTTACTGCTTCTGGAAACCACAGCCGTCCTCCAGATCCTTCTATGATGGAAAAACAGAGTGGCATGTTGTTAACCTGATTCTAATGGAAGGCAATTGTTCGCTGAACGCCTAGCCAAATGCGGCTCCGACAAATTGATGTTGCGGCGCATATCCCACGAACACTATGCAAAAAACCCTATCAATGATTACACATAGCAAGCTCAAAAGCACTGCGGAGGCAAATTCAGAAACAATCTAGAATAAAAAACAAAACAACTCCTCCTTGCGAGGACTAGAAATTCCAAGTTAAAAGTTCCAATTAGCAGTGTAGTTGGAACGAATACAGATAGATAGCTTGCATCATATTTGTTTTCGTATTTTCTTCAGTGATGAATATGAATGTGCATTTATCTCAGTTACAAATATGTATCAGAAAGGGGTAAGTCAGAGAACAAGCTGGGAAGTGTCTTGGTCTCATCCATTCCGATGAATGATCGACACAAGAGTTGAGAGCTTTGAGTCTTGCCTAGTTGAGTTCACGTTCATATTGTTAGAATCTCATACCCCTAGTTATGCGCAGCAGCCCTCGGATCTTTGAAAGGATGTTACGAATATGACACAAGCTAGCACCGTATCAAGAACAATATAGTCGAATCGCGTAGAAAACCCTAGATGATGATGAAGCAACCACGACAAGAGATTAGGATTTGGCGAAGCCGACCGCAAATTCTATTAGCACAACTCCAAAAGAGTACAAGAGATTATCGCTCTCTCACAACCCTACTTGACCCTCTAGGACCCACCAATTCTTGCCCTATACAAGAATCTAGTGCAATATAATTGTCTAGCCTAATCATCTTGAGCGCTCCTAATTGCTCCGTACAAGCCTTGGATGTGACCCCTTGTGTTGGCTTCGTTATCTTCCTTGATCTTGTTGTGATGCCTACGACCTCTACCTCTTGATTTATATAGTCCCCTCCAAGGCCCCCATACATACAAATAGGAGTCCTACTCCTAGTAGGATTCTACACTCAAGACCTAGTAGAACTAGAAGTCCTAATAGCACACTTTTCTTGAATCCTATTCTAAGTAGAATTTGAGTCACCATACAACAAACTCCATCTTGACTCTAATCCTTTGAAGTCATCGTGCTCCTCCAAGAATTTTCTCCAAACCAGCTTCTTTTTTTTTATTTATACACCCACCTCGAGAGTGCCTCCACCACAGAGGCTCATGCACATCACCGCAATATACGTGTCAGTTCCAGGCTGGACTGCCGGAACCTTCCATCAGAGAGCTTCATCGTTGTGTAGTTTGGTTAACCACACCACCTTCTCCTTTGGCCCTTCATGCCATAGGTTTGTACCGCCTTCGAGCTCCACCTACTCGTTGGTACTGCGTGGTTGGTCCGACCACGTCTTCCTTCTTCCAACAACGCGTAGCTTCGCCTCTACGATTGTACGATTTTGCAACCGTCTTTGTAGCCTTGCACTTGACCACAATTGAGATTTGAGCACCTGCCGTTGACGAGGCGACTTCCTTCTCCTGATCAGGATTTTTACCAAATCTCCCCATGGTTGCACCACCCATAAGATTTCCTATCACTCGGTATCCTTCATTAATCCAGATACTTTTCATAATTACTTGCCCTTTGCAGGTAACTCGCATGACTCCACCTTGAAGTGATAATTCACAACCTTGGAGTTCTAGCGACCTCACAGATATTAGATTCTTTTTCAATCCCGGGATATACCGAACTCTCGTCAGTGTGCAAAGTGTTCCATTATGCATCTCTAATGTAATTGTTCCCACCTCAGTGACTGCATACTCCTAGCAGTCCGCTAAGTGAACAATTCCATTCGCTGGGTGTAGAGATCCTTCGTCAAACATCTCCCTCACCGAACATATATGGAAACAGCTTCCTGAATCTAATATCCAATCATGAATAGTACCTGGTTGACTAACGATAAGGACGTCACCTTCATCCTCACTTGCCACTGAGCATGTTCCTCTCATAGTCTTCAAACTTGGACAGTCCTTTATCATGTGACCCTCCTTGTCACATAGATAGCATGTATGTTGTCCCTTGCTCGTGCCTTTCTTCTTCCCATGATTCTTAACTTTTCCTGCTCCACTTGAAACAGTCAAAGCTTGATCACATGAGAATGAAGAATCCTGCGGCTTCTTCAAGGACTCTGCCTCCAGTAGATATGCAACTGTCTCGTTGAAGTTGAGAGTAGTCTTTCCAACGAGAATATTCATCACTAGCTGCTCCCACGATGGTGGTAAGGATGAAGCCAATATGACGACTTTATCGTTCTCCTCAATTTTCTCATCCACACTAATCGGTTGCGTGACAAGCTTATTGAAGACATTAAGATGGTCGACGAATCGTGTACCTTCCTCCATGTGTAACCTAAATAGTTGACGCTTTAGTACCCACCGATCTGTCAGCGAATTTGCCATATACAACTCTTCTAGGCTCTTGCATAATTTCGTCAGTGAATTCTCCTTAATTACCGAGTATTTTACCTCATCGGAGAGACATAGTCGAATTGCACTGACAGCCTTTCGCTCCATCACCTTCCATTCTTCATCAGTTATCTTGTCCGGCTTGGTGCCCTCGAGAGCATCAATCAATCCTTGTTGGACAAGCACATCCTGTACAACGTATTGCCACACGCTGAAATTCCCTTTGCCATCAAATTTCTCTACTTGATTCCACATTCCTGACATCGTCTTAATTTTGTGCTTCCTAGCCCTGTCAACCTTCTCACAAAATCAAATCAATCCAACCTGGCTCTGATACCACTTGTTAGAATCTGATACCCCTAGTTATGCGCAGCAGCCCTCGGATCTTTGAAAGGATGTTACGAATATGACACAAGCTAGCACCGTATCAAGAACAATGTAGTCGAATCGCGTAGAAAACCCTAAATGATGATGAAGGAACCACGACAAGAGATTAGGATTTGGCGAAACCGGCCGCAAATTCTATTAGCACAACTCCAAAAGAGTACAAGAGATTGTCGCTCTCTCACAACCCTACTTGACCCTCTAGGACCCCGATTCTTGCCCTATACAAGAATCTAGTGCAATAGAATTGTCTAGCCTAATTCTCTTGAGCGCTCCTAATTGCTCCGTACAAGCCTTGGATGTGACACCTTGTGTTGGCTTGGTTATCTTCCTTGATATTGTTGTGATGCCTATGACCTCTATCCCTTGATTTATATAGTCCCCTCCAAGGCCCCCATACATACAAATAGGAGTCCTACTCCTGGTAGGATTCTACACACAAGACCTAGTAGAACTAGAAGTCCTAATAGCACACCTTTCTTGAGTCCTATTCTAAGTAGGATTTGAGTCACCATACAACAAACTCCACCTTGATTCTAATCCTTTGAAGTCATCGTGCTCCTCCAAGAATTTGCTCCAAATCGGCTTCTTTTTTTATTTATACTCCCACCTCAAGAGTGCCTCCACCACAGAGGCTCATGCACATCACCGCAATATGCGTGTCAGTTCCAGGCTGGACTATCAGAACCTTCCATCTGAGAGCTTCATCGTTGTGTAGTTTGGTTAACCACACCACCTTCTCCTTTGGCCCTCCATGCCATAGGTTTGTACCGCCTTCGAGCTCCAACTACTCATTGGTACTGCGTGGTTGGTCCAACCACGTCTTCCTTCTTCCAACAACGCGTAGCTTCGCCTCTACGATTGTTAGATTTTGCAACCGTCTCTGTAGCCTTGCACTTGACCACAATTGAGATTTGAGCACCTGCCGTTGACGAGATGACTTCCTTCTCCTGATCAGGATTTTTACCAAATCTCCCCATGGTTGCACCACTCATAAGATTTCCTATCACTCGGTATCCTCCATTAATCCAGATACTTTTCATAATTACTTGCCCTTTGCAAGTATCTCGCATGACTCCACCTTGAAGTGATAATTCACAACCTTGGAGTTCTAGCGACCTCACAGATATTAGATTCTTTTTCAATCCCGGGATATATCGAACTCCCGTCAGTGTGCAAAGTGTTCCATTATGCATCTCTAATGTAATTGTTCCCACCTCAGTGACTGCATACTCCTGGCAGTCCGCTAAGTGAACAATTCCATTCGCTGGGTGTAGAGATCCTTCGTCAAACATCTCCCTCACCGAACATATATGGAAACAGCTTCCTGAATCTAATATCCAATCATGAATAGTACCTGGTTGACTAACGATAAGTACGTCACCTTCATCCTCACTTGCCACTGAGCATGTTCCTCTCATAGTCTTCAAACTTGGACAGTCCTTTATCATGTGACCCTCCTTGTCACATAGATAGCATGTATGTTGTCCCTTGCTCGTGCCTTTCTTCTTCCCATGATTCTTAACTTTTCCTGCTCCACTTGAAATAGTCAAAGCTTGATCACATGAGAATGAAGAATCCTACGGCTTCTTCAAGGACTCTGCTCCCACGATGGTGGTAAGGATGAAGCCAATATGACGACTTTATCGTTCTCCTCAATTTTCTCATCCACACTAATCGGCTGCGTGACAAGCTTATTGAAGACATTAAGATGGTCGACGAATCGTGTACCTTCCTCCATGCGTAACCTAAATAGTTGACGCTTTAGTACCCACCGATCTGTCAGCGAATTTGCAATATACAACTCTTCTAGGCTCTTCCATAATTTCGTCGGTGAATTCTCCTTAATTACCGAGTATTTTACCTCATCGAAGAGACATAGTCGAATTGCACTGATAGCCTTTCGCTCCATCACCTTCCATTCTTCATCAGTTATCTTGTCCGGCTTGGTGCCCTTGAGAGCATCAATCAATCCTTGTTGGACAAGCACATCCTGTACAACGTATTGCCACACGCTGAAATTCCCTTTGCCATCAAATTTCTCTACTTGATTCCACATTCCTGACATCGTCTTAATTTTGTGCTTCCTAGCCCTGTCAACCTTCTCACAAAATCAAATCAATCCAACCTGGCTCTGATACCACTTGTTAGAATCTGATACCCCTAGTTATGCGCAGCAGCCCTCGGATCTTTGAAAGGATGTTACGAATATGACACAAGCTAGCACCGTATCAAGAACAATGTAGTCGAATCGCGTAGAAAACCCTAGATGATGATGAAGCAACCATGACAAGAGATTAGGATTTGGCGAAGCCGATCGCAAATTATATTAGCTGAAAGCCCTAGTTTGATTTTGGTTAATTGATGAAACCTATTTGGTCTAATCTATTGCTAAGCATGTGTGTAGCTTATAAGAAAGGATTGAGACCAAGCCAAGTGGTGTAGCTAGCAAGTTGGCAACCATGGAGGATGGTGATGGCCACGAGCACTCAAGAGATCAAGTGCTCTACCATTGGTGAAATGAAGAAGAGAAGAGATGGAGCAAAGAGGCTCGAAGGCAAAGGTATAACCTATAGGGCTCTTTGTTTTAGTGATCAAGACACTTAGTGAGTGTGATCACATTTAGGATACATAGCCGTACTATTAAGAGGAGAAAATTCACAGCTTATGCGATGTTAAAGTGCCACTAGGTGTTCTCTAACATATCAATGATAAAGACCTAGTGAGTGACTAACAAATCCCTTGAAAATGCTTTGTAAAATGCTAACACACGAGCACAAGTGTTGAAACACTTTGGTGTTCGCGCATGGGAGCAAAGGTAGAAGTTAGAAAGCGAAATATGTTGAGTTATCAGCATCGGACGCTGGAGGCGGCAGCATCGGACGCTGGGCCGAGCGTCCGATGGTTAATTCTAGTCTCTGTCAGAAGTTGAAGGAGCATCGGACGCTAGCAACGGACGCTGAGGAAACACTGTTGCAGAGTCCGATGCAGGTGACGTGGTGCGAGCATGCTTTTCAGAGAGCATCGGACGCTGGCCTGCGTCCGATGCGAATCCATCGGACGCGTCCATTGTGATTTGGTCCTCTCTGGAACCTCTCTGCATGGTCATCGGACGCAGGGTTGAGCGTCCGATGTGAGGGTGCCGGAGCGTCCGTTGTAGCGCAGAAAAGAGCTATTTTGAGCAGTGGCATCAGAGCGTCCGATGCTTGGCATCGGCGCATCCGATGTCACATTAACCGTGGCTCGAAGGGATATGACCGTTGGGATCTGGCGGCTAGATTTCATACCAGGGGGACACGTGGTGCTCATCGGAGCATCAGACGCTGGGGTAGCGCCCGATGGCCCCGACACCGGCGCGTCCGATGCCTCTGTTTCGGGCCCAACGGTTAGGCCATCTTGTGTGGTCTATTTAAGGGGCTTGGCCGGCTCACTTGTTGGCTCTCTTGCGCATTTTGATTCCTAAGCATACTAGTGAGCATTGACAAGCCTTCCAACTCATCTCCCAAGTTGATTTGATCAAACCAAGTGAGATTGAGTGATCTAGTGCGTGATTTGAAAGAGTTCAATCTAGTGGCACTAGTTCTTCACATCGGCATTGAGTTCTCTTGTTACTCTTGGCATTTGCCGGTGCCTAGACGGCTTGGAGGCGTTGTGGTGTTATTGGCAACAGAAGGAGATTGTTCTTGGCCACCACCGACCGTGATTGTGAGAGGTTTTGGAGCCTCACCTCGTCGGAGCGGCAAAAGGCATCCTTAGTGGATTGCTCGTGTCATTGAGCTACCTCACTAGCGGTAGATTCTTGTGGCGCTCTTTGTGAGCTTGGCTTAGAACCGATTAGCCACCGGGTCACCTAGTGTTGGTCGACACAATGGGGAGTAGCGTGTCAGCAAGCACGTGAACCTAGGGATAAATCTTGGTGTTCCGTGTGCTTTGTTGTGATTGGTCTTCACATTCGCATTCTTGGTGATTGGCATCACGAGTGGATTCCACCGGTGATTGGCTCTCTACTAGACGATCCCAAAGGCTCGGTGAAACCACTTCTATCTAGCTCATTTACTTTGTGTATTTACTTTGAGCAATTTCATTCATATAGCTACTATTACTTGTTGTATATCTTTTGTCATATACATTGTGTAGTGAGATTGTGTTTAGCTTGCCTAGTTTATCTTTTGCACACACTTGTTTATCTTAGATTAACTTGATCATAGTTGTGCTAGAACTACTTCTTTTATTCCGCATAAGTTTCTAGCTTTACTTGTTTGTGTGACTTAGAAATATTAGGTAGAATTATTGGATAGGTGGCTTGCAACACACTATTAGGCTAGCGCAAAAAAGCTTCGCCATTTATTATACTAATAGTGTTTGCCTAAGTGATTTTGTAGATTTTTAATTAGGCTATTCACCCCCCCTCTAGCCAATTTGGACCTTTCAACAACTCCAAAAGAGTACAGGAGATTGTCGCTCTCTCACAACCCTACCTGACCCTCTAGGACCCACCGATTCTTGCCCTATACAAGAATCTAGTGCAATAGAATTGTCTAGCCTAATCCTCTTGAGCGCTCCTAATTGCTCCGTACAAGCCTTGGATGTGACCCCTTGTATTGGCTTGGTTATCTTCCTTGATCTTGTTGTGATGCCTATGGCCTCTACCCCTTGATTTATATAGTCTCCTCCAAGACCCTCATACATACGAATAGGAGTCCTACTCCTAGTAGGATTCTACACTCAAGACCTAGTAGAACTAGAAGTCCTAATAACACACCTTTCTTGAGTCCTATTCTAAGTAGGATTTGAGTCACCATACAACACATATATGCCTGGTTCCAAAATGCAGCCACACATGGGCTTGCGACCACTAGGTTTATCTTGGCCGTTGGATGCCTGGTTATGCTAACAGCTAACGGGAGGTGTCTTGTTGTGTACGTTGTGCAACATGTCTCTTGGTTTTGTTGAGTGTGCAGGTCACCAAGAGAGACAACGACTATGGAGAAGGTAAGTGTGGAATATGACAATGTGTGGATCACATTGGGCAAAAAAAGAGCAAGAGTACATGGGTGATGAAGGCAACGTCAACCGAGTTAAGGATCGATTGGACTCGGACCAAAACAAGGCAAGGTATCACATGCACTTGGTGGGCTGATGGGTTGAGGACATGGAGGTCGAACACACATCTACACATCAATGAGTCACGCCTGGCGGTGAGACATGCACAAGGGTTTAATGGTGTCCTTAGAATCAAGGATGCACACGATTTGATGGTTTGCACAAACCATTAGAGAAGGGATTATTGGTTTGGTTCTCAGAACTAGAAATATGGACGCTTTAGTAGTTTTAGCCTCAAAACCATCGGCAACAGGTTTCACCGGTTTGGACCTCAAAACCGCGGAGCGACAACACATGGTGACACTTTGAAGCTTGCATCAAGGCAAAGCGAAGTCAAGAAGATATCGGGTTCGCCGGATCGATGAAGAACAACTTGGACCATTTTATCCCTAAGGATATTTAGGATGAGTACATAATGTAAGAGCAACTTATGAATTAACCTAGTGCATATACTTATAGAATATGGCTGGTTGTTAGGCCTAGCTTTTGGAGTAGTACCTCTTATCTTGTTGTTGTTGGTATCTGAGAGAAGGTTAGAGTTAGAGAAAGAGAGAGGAGCTATTTTTAGGGGTTTTTTCTTGCTAGTGGGTTATGATTTGGGGCAGATTTCATGAGGGATTTTGCTACTAGGACATGTGTGATCAAGGATGATCCCCTATAAAATCTATCACGCAGAACACCATGAATTTGAGTTTTCCCTAAATTCCTCCTTGTTCTTAGTTTTGTTTTGGATTTTTGAAATTTGCGTGCAATTCTCAATCTTTCTGGATGGACCTGTCTGGAGTAGCTTTCCAGTAATGATGATGTGAGCCTGTGTGTCAAATTTCAGTTCCTTTGGTCCTTATTCATTTTTTATGAACGTTTGAGCTGTCCTATTATCAGGTAGTAGTTCACTGTGTTGTTTCTGAAACGACAGTTTTCAGTAACGGTAAAGGGTAAAGACAAGCGGCACTCTTCTCTGTTCTTTCTGGTGAATCACCTGTCTGATTTTGTTCAATCCTTTTTGGTGTTTTAGGAGCAGTTCGATTTGCAATCTCCTACTATATTCCATTTCTATTTCAGAATGAACAGCAGGTGCTGCATTTTTGTTTAGCGTTTCAGGTTCAATTCAGTACTGCAGTCTCCTTCCACCTGCTCTGCTGACTAAAAGATTTGATTCAGCACCTTTCTTCAATGGTTTAACTTTAGATTTTTCTGCAACAACATACATATACATGATTAAACTTGCTATGTATGCGCGCACTCTGACAACCAACCACGTACGCAATTCAAATCAATTCAAACCCTTTGTCATTGCTGATCACACACACACTGACACACATACATGATTCTTGGCGCATTTCGATATAGGTTTTTTTTTTCACTCGTGTGACAAAGAAATTTCATATATATTCTCTAGCTAAGGGTCGTCGTCGTCGCAGCTCTCCACCGCCGACCAGCTGCTGCACGTTGATGGGGTGGACGAAGAGCCCGGTGTCTCCGAAGATCATCTTCGCAGCGATCTGCGACGCAGCGTCGGTCGGATGGTAATCGTCCCAGAAGAGGTAGTTGCTGCGATCCGGGCACAGGGGAGCCGAGAAGTTGCACCCGCCCGCACCAAACTGCCCGTCGCCGCAGCACGCAGTGTTCAGCACCGTGAAGTCTGTCGTGGTGTCGTCGCAGACAAAAAGACAAACAAAGCATTCACATGAGAATTATATATAGTATCTCACATTTTTGTAACGGGATGGAGGAGAGGAGCTGATGAGAGCTTGATGCTGAGATTAATTACTGTAGCTCGGCGTGCATGGAGGGGTTCTCGATGATCCACTCGCCCATCTTGATCGAGTCCACGAAGGAGTAGTTCATGCCGGGCAGCTCCCGGCCGAGGTCCTGCAGCATGGCGGCGAGCATGGGGTAAAGCTGGCCGGAGAGGCTGTTCGGCGCGGCGAAGAAAAGAGATGGGCTGACGACCTACTACTGTTATTCCCGCTCGCCCACAGTCGAGCAAGATCCGTGAAGTTCCCGACCTGCTCACTCATGGACAGGACCTGCATACATGACTGCACAGAAACAAATAATTAACCCTGCTGGGTCAGCTAAATGCATGCGTATCGATCGATCGATGCACGTACGCTGCAGGTAAAAGTAAAAAGATCGAGAACTGCTCATCAAAACAGGCAGCACAAGCACATGCATATGCATGTACGTACCGCTGGTCTGTTGCCGGTTTGAGGAAGGAGCCCCGACCCTCCTGACGCGAAGTTGATGCCGCCCGTGCTCATCCGCGAGATGAGGCTCGCGTTCGACAGGGACAGGAAAGGCGGCGGGCTCTCGGCGAAGCCAAGCTGTTGTGCTGTTCAAGTTCGTTCAATTGATGATCGGCAACGAAATGGTGGTCAGACATGCATGTACAGTCCTTTCCTGCTCGCTGAGGATCAACAACGAACGGTTTCCTCTCCGATCCTGCAGAGCTCGCATGAATTATATATAGGAGTATGTATACCTAGATGGTCCGCCAGGTTGTAGCCATTGCTGAACCTGCCGGTGGGTGCATGGTCCAGGTAGTCGACGCCGAAGTGCGGGTAGTTGGCTTGGCAGCCGACGTCGCACTTGTCAATGAAGTTGTTGTTGCCGACGTCCACCATGGAGTCCCCGAACACGAACATCGCCGGCACGAGCGGCGGCTCCGCGTCCGCGGCACCGGCACCGTGCAGCGCGAGGAGGTCGAGCAACAAGCACACGGCAGCGAGCCAGGATGATGCCCCACCGTGGATGGCCATTTTGCATTGGCCCCTCAGTTAGTGCGAGTATGCATGTGACTCAGTCTGGTCTTCCCAAGGTGTCATTTGTACGAGAGTGTATATATAGATAGACACGCGCATATATATATGGATGAAAAGAAAAATCAAACAGGATTAGCTAATGGATGACTCAATAAACCGTATAAGAGACTGTATATAGAGCTGAACAATATTATGTGACATGTAGTATCTACTATATATATGGCAGTATATATCTTCCAACACCTCGCCCCGGAAAAGCCGAAGGATCGATATACTCTTTTTGTTCGGTAATAATGAACAAGCATGCAGTTAAACTGCAAGCTTTGTATCTCTCGACCACGCCACGGTACCGTACGTCATTACAGAAAATAATGCACACAGGTTCAGTATAATTTTGCATCGCCGAGAGGCCACTGCAATTGTGTAACCACATATGCATGCAGCTAGATATAGACTGATGAAACGTCTTGTGTGTACGTGTGTGTGATGTGTGACAACAGGCTGTGCCAGCTTATATATAGAAGAGTACCACAGCTTTTGGATTTATTTATTTATTTTTTTAAAAAAATCATGTTTGGATTTTCAGTCCGTCTAGGGTTGCAAGCTGGTGGCTATTGGCGGAGAACAAGTAGAAGTGACGTTACAACAAAGCTGGCGTTGGTATTTGAAGCATATATATAAAACGAATATATAGAAAGCGAGTCAAAATATCTTAAATTTAATCAAAATTATAAATACTAAAATATAATTAACGAAGAATGTAATGTTACTAATTTGGTATCATAAATCTTATTAATTTGTTATATAAATTTGGTTAAAGTTGAGACGATTTGATTCTATAAGAAAATTAGAATGACATAATTTGAAACGGCAGAATTACTATTTAGGAAACCTTTCCTCTTCATTCCTTTTTTTTAAAAAAGAACGGATGCATACTATCAGAGTATCTGCATGACGTAACAGCTTGCGCAAGAACTGTATGAGATGGAGTTCAGGGACTCCGCGTCGATGCTACGGCACATCCTCAGCTCGCAGTTCGCACAGCAGCCTCAGCCTGTCCAGCCCATATAGCGGTCGGCGGCGACGAGCAGGTGCTGCATCGTCCGCACATTCCTGTCCTCGTCGTCGTCGGCGGCGGCGGCGCCGTCGTCCGGCAGAGAGTCCGTCCCTGAGCATGGTCGCCAGGTCCCGGAGCACGCTGGGCTCCGGGACGACGATGGCGCTCACGTGTCCTCGACGCGGGGGTCTTGGTCTCTTGGATGACGGTCAGCACGCACCTGACCCAGTCACCCAGGCTGTTAACGATGACTTGAAGGTATGCTCCGCGTTGTTCTTCATCTCCCTCCGCCCCCACACGTACTCTGCCATCCTTGCCAAAAACGGTGAGGGTGAACCTGCACCCTCACGCGCTCTCCTGTCCTCCGCCTTCAGGCCGGGGTAAAAAAGAAGACCGACACTTTGTCTTTTGCCTCGATCCGCGCGCCGTGTTCCCCCGTCTGGGTACAAGTACAACCTGATGTTCCAGTCGAGGCCGCCGACGCGGAAGTTCCTCGAGCTGACGAACTCGACGACTCCCAGGCCTTCGAGCAGCGAGAAGCTGATCGCCTCGAAGTTGTGCGCCGCGGTGATGCCTGCCCTTGTGTCAGGCAACTCGACGATGTCTCTGCCACTGACTTCACCGATGAGGTCGGCAGAGGGCGTTTGCCATGGTGGAAGATTGGAGGTCGACCTAGCGGAGGGAAGCTTCAACAAATTGAAGTGTGCGCACACACACACCTGGCCGTGTTTAACAAATTGTTAATCCCGCAAGGACGGACTCGGAGACCTACACCTACTGGAATATAGGGTATAGAATCGACATGCACATTAAGCTGTCGACCAACCAGAAAATTAATATGGAGAATTGTAGCAGGATATTAATTTTGTGTTCTGATGATGATGATGATAATCATCCATGGGGCCGGGGAACATGCACTGCCGTCCTGCAGATAATCAGAAGACGAAAGTTTAAATGACTGCGTGAGACGGCTGAGGAGGCCACACGCGTCATCGCAATTGAAGCCCAACGTGTTGTCGTCACATCTTGCCGTACCTTTTTTCCACTTACAAATGTCAAACTGCCAGTGCCAATCCACGGTGACTCCAAAAGGAAGGTCCTTCCTTCTTCGCTAAGTACCCTCTATATATTGTCATTTTCGACAAGATTTAGGTTAAATATTAGAAATATAAATTATCAATAACTTTTAGTCATTGAGTTTGCAACTGTAAAAATTAGCAACTGTAAAAATTATATGAATAGATTTATCTTGAAAAAAATACTTTCATAAAAATATACATATATCATTTTGAAAGTATTTTGGCCCCTAGTAGGTTTCGGTGATTGGATGAAACACAAAATTACTATGACTAACGTGTGTTTTGCAGAAACAAGGATGAGTTAGGTCATGATAATGACGACGATACGGGCATATCAAGTTCATGTCCCCTGGCGATGGAAATCGTTTTGGTTTTCAAAGGACGGACGACGAAGACTGTGGTAGACAAGGCTAAGTGTCATATGGTGTTGGAGGACACTTGGGTAGTCTTAGGTCTTTGTTTTTTCTTTGGCCGTACTATAAAGGGGAGTGTGAATCAGTAGCTTGACCTAAATGAGTCTATTGAGGTAGGTGTGGTGCACACTTGTTATTTCATAGCCTTAGGTAGCTTTGAGAGAGCTCTTATGTCGTGAGGATGAAAAGTCGTTAAGGCAGCATCGCGATCCGAAGTCGTTTCGGCCTTAAAATGGGCATCGGACGCTGGCCTTAGTGGCATCGGACGCGCGTCCAATGTCCACCAGACTTGAGTGTGCTGGCGTCGTGGCATCGGACGCTCCGATGTTGTCACATCGGATGCGCCTGTGCCACTGTTCCTGAGAGAGTGCCCTGAGGGGCACATCGGACGCTGGCATCGGACGCTGAGGGTCAGCGTCCGATGTCCATGCAGAGAGGTTCCAGAGAGGTCAGATTCGCATCGGACGCGTCCTATGCAATGGCATCGAGCTCCTTTGAATCGTCTGACAGAAAGTACAGTTGACCGTTGGGTCGAGGGCATTGGCGCGTTCGATGCCAGGCATCGGAGCATCCGATGCCCCCGAAATCTGTGTTGTTCAGTGCTTTTTTGGATGGCCGGTTGAGGGGAGTACTTATACTTCTCCCCCTCCTCCATTAGAGTGTTCTTGCTACTTCCATCTGCTGAGAGACACATTGTGAGTGTGAGCAAAGTGCAAGAGCCCTAGTGAGGTTGAGTGAATTGCTAATTGCGAGAATTAGTGACCTCCTAGTGAAAATTGAGTAGCAAGTGTGCATCCATCCATCTCTTTGGCCTTGGCTTGGTCAAGTGAGAGTTCTAGCTTGTTACTTTTGGTGATCGGCATCACCTAGACGGCTTGGTGGTGATCGTGAAGCTTAGTGATCATCCGGTGACTTGTGGATGACCCAAGGAGTGGCGAAGAATCAGCTCATAGTGAGTACTTGATCCTTGCGCGGATCAAGGGGGAGCGATACCCTTGCGCGGGTGCTGCAACAAGGACTAGGAGGGTGTGCCGACACCTCGATACCTCGACAAAAAAATCATCGAGTCATCTCTACTCTCTTTACATACGCATTTACATTCGAGCAATTTAATTCCGCAATTTACTTGTCGTTCTTTCATAATTGAATTGCCATGTTAGAGTACAAATGGTGTACAGTAAGTCTTTTGTGCGGTAGAGTTTAGTGAGCCACACTTCTAGGCACAAAGGGGTTAATTGAGCTTGATAGGTTTTAATTTGTGCTAAAGTTTTAGAAAAGCCCAATTCACCCCCCTCTTGGGCATCTTGATCCTTTCACATTTTTCTATAAATATTTTTATAAAAAACAAGAAGCCACTATCTTAAACGACATGTTTTACGAGTACGGATGGAGTACGTGATGTTGAACATACAAGCCTTAAGCCACGTTTAGGACAGCTATAAACCTCTATCTATAATTCTACAAGCTAACTTGTTTATACGCTACAACAAGACTTATTACCATCCCAACTAAAATTTAACTAGCTAATTATTAGAGTTAAAATTTAGTCCGTTAAACATTAGCTCGCTAAACTTTAATTAGGGTAGTTTGGTCATTAAGACAATTTAGTTGATTTTAGCTATATTGAAATAGCTAAAGAAGAGATTATATACTTTTTTTTACTCCCGCTAGAATTTAGATAGACTTTTTATGAGATATATAACTTGGACGCATACAACCCATACATTTCACCCACACACACCATATGCACACACACGTGTGCGTCCGTTAGTAGACTCGTCAACTCCTGTGCACGAGAAACACGTAGTACTAAGACAATTTAGTTGATTTTAGCTAGGTTGAAATAGCTCAAGAAGAGATTATACTTATAGGAAACAAATGTCGTTTATGACAACGACAAGGTCTCCAGAGCATAATTTTGACCACTTGTTTCTTTAAAAATATTTGTTGTAAAGTGATATATGTACATTTTTGTGAAAGTACTTTCTAAGACAAATTTACAATATGATTTTTTACATCTCTAAACTCCACAATTTAAAAGTTATTCATGATTTCTATTCCTAATGTTTAACTCAAACTTTGTCCAAAATGACATCTATTTCCTATATGGAGGGAGTATACACTTTTTTTACTAATGCTAGAATTTAGATAGATTTTTTATAGGGTATAGGGTATAACTTGACGTATATAACCCACACACTCCAGCTCACACCACATGCACACACGCGTGCACGCCCGTACACACACAAAGAAAGATATTGGAAGACTCGCCGACTCCTATACACAAGAAACACGTAGTACCACCGAACACGCATATATATATATATATATATATATATATATATATATATATATATATATATTTGGAGCGTAGCGCTCTAAATAATATTTAGAGCGCCGGCAGGACTCCGGCGACCTTATCCCGCAACCGTAAAAGTTATTACTCATTCATCCCGCAATCGTAAAATATACTCTCGCGAAGTCCGACTCAACAGAGGATCTGGTCATCCCGCAACCATAAAAGGTATTACTCATTCACCGTGTAACCGTAAAATATATTCTCGCGAAGTCTGACCCAACAGAGGATCTGGTGACCACTCTCCACAACCGTAAATTCTCATCACTATTTCTTTCTATAATCGTAAAGGTAATATTCACGAATGTTGAGTCAACAGATGACCCGTGACCATATCCCATGAACATTTTATATTTGTATAAGCGTAAAAGTACTCAAAAGACACCGCATTAGTAGTATTAGTTGGCAGTTCGCTGATGTTTGACGCAAGGAATAAGAGTGGACTGCATGAGACATGTATCACCCCTGATTAGGGAAATTAGTGACTACATTCAATGGTCCTTTATAGTCTATTATCACAAGTTAAGACTCTTTTTTAACTACTTAACCGTGATTTACGTAAACTCATCACTATTTCAAATTTTAAGTCGCTTGAACTTGTAATAAGTATTACTACTCATGGCTGGTTTAGTTATATTTCTGAAAATAACTGGTTTCACGTACCAGCAATGGTGTAACTTCGTATTCTTTTACGGTAGTAATAAAAGTATTACTACTCATGGCATCTACGTGACAAAAAGTAATCAGTTTTTATTCTTGTAGGTGATGTATTTATAATGATTAATGAACCTACAAGCACCGGATTGGCACACGAGACCACCGCCGTGGTTGTCAATGACATGGAAGCATCGGATCCACTCAGGAGAGAACCTGCAAGCACCGGAGCCACCTTGAACAGGGATGAACCGTGGTTGTCGAGGAAGGGGGCGCCGTCGTTGGTGGGACACGACGACATCATGGCTGGAGAGGGAGGCACACACCATTGTAGGTCTGGAGGGGGGGCGCAGTTGCTTGGAGTTGACGGTGTCCAAGATGAAGAGGAGATCGCTGTCACCACCGTTGGGGGCATCCTAGCCAGATCCATGGAAGGGGGAAGTCACCGTCGGGGTGGAGGACCACCGGGCTGCTGCCACCACCACCATGGGAGGCTGGATCCGCGAGGAGGGAGCCGTCGTCGACACTGGAACTTGCAGCCGCCGCCACCAATGTGTCGAGGAGCCACCGCCGGACAATGGACAAACAACGGCCCTTGACGTCGCGCCCCAAGATGTCGCATGTGGGCGGAGCAGTCGCGACTGCCAGTTGAATGGTGGAGCCGCTGGCTCCCTGGCGGAGGTGGCGCCACAACTACCGGTGTGGGAGGAGGCGTCGTCGCCATTGCTACTCTCCTTCAGATGCGGATGGAAAGAAAATGAGTGGAGAAGAAAAATAAAATAATAGAGACTGTAGCTATTTATATAGGAAGCAAATAAAAATTACTAATACGCGTCGCCACTATACGCGGAATGAAAGTATATAGGACTGCTATTGAGCACGCAGCGCTCTAAATATTATTTAGAGCATCGTTGGAGCGCCGCCCAACTTCGGCGAGGCATCTTAATCCATTGTAAGTCACGTAACCATAAATGTGCTTACTAACCGTCTTTCAGGATACATCAACCCGCAACCGTAAATCTTTCTAGCATAGTATCACAGGATATACCAGTCCGCAAGAACAATTATCTACCGATCGTAATTCGTAAATACATCTACTCTAACTGTAATACATTTGTCCCATATATAAATAGCTAGAAATCCTATTTTTTATATTTTTTTCTCCACCCACTCATTTCTCTCCTCTCCATCGTTTCAGATCCAGATCGAATAGGACTCGGCGGCGACTCCATTCTGCTGGTGGCGGCCCTCTTGCACGGGAAGCAGGTGGCGGCCCTCTTGCTCAGAGCAGCGGCGGCTCCTACAACGCCCCTCCCCCGGCGGCCACCCCGACAGCGGCGCCCTCCACGGCACCCGGCGACAGCGACGGCGGCTCCTGGCCGCAGCGTCTCTTCCCTCCTCCATCTGGATCTCACAGAGGAGGTGGCGGGCTGTTATCCTCCCCTCCGGCTGCTGTGGATCCTCCCATGATTGATGCAAGGACCATGACATCGCCCTTACCCAGGACCCTCGCCGGTAAATCTTTACTCGCCGGCCAACACAAATGGACAGTGCTCCTACAGGCGGTCATCCCTCCATCCCACGAGGACAACATTCTTTGTTGGGCTGCTTTGCGTGTTTGATTTGATGACAATAATTCAAATCCTATCTAATAAAGTCTTCTTATTTTTGATTTGATGTTTTTGTTTTCCATGTATACAGACATTCGGATGGGTGGACTTGGTCGTATATAGGCAGTCTCCTTTGGCTACTATGCGTTCTTTGATCAAGCATGGACTCGATAACTCCCATGGTTGATGCAGATGAAGTGGATTAGATAGATTTTTGTTCATCAATATAATTTTGGTACAGATGCAATGGATGTGAGGAGATGTTCAATGTTTTTTATCCAGATTTTTGTACAGATTGTATTGAATTTGTTTCTACTATTCAAATATGTTTTTTTAAAGACGACTGTCTCAAATAATCCAAAAATTATGATATGAATAGTTATGGTTATATTTCAAAGTTTATAAGTTAGCCAAAAACTCAATAATTATTATTTATGGTTACTGGAGCTAGGAGAACTGGTGTGGTTACGTTTTCTGGTTGCCAAATACATTTTTACTCTTTTACCGTAAATAATTACTACTTAAATTCAACGTAACAATTTTACTCTTTTACCATAAATAATTATATTTTTTGACAAGATAAATAATTACTACTTGAATCCAAGGCAACGAGCCGAACTAATACGGTTTCCTAAGTTTTGGGTAATAAATAATTCTAAAATTAATAGTCTATAAGACCGTAAACAATCAATCAATATAATCACTAATTTCTTTAATTAAAGGCATTAACAATATGGGAAAAAACATAAGGAATGATAACTTTTACGGTCCTTATGTTTGGCCGGTTACCGAATGAAGACAGTGTTGAGAATGGCGTAGATAACTTTTACAGCTAAGAAATGAGAATTAGTAGAATGGTGTAGATAATTTTTACGGCTAAGAAATGAGAATTAGTAATAAATTTTACCGTGGTAGAAAGAACAGAATGATGTGGGTGACATTTATGGTTGCAGGACGAGAATTAGCAGCAACTTTTAGGGTTGCGGAAGGAAGAGATAATGGTGTGGCTGCCTTTTACGGTTACGGGGGAGACTAGTGATACCTTTTACGGTTATGGGGGAAACTAGTGATACTTTTCTGGTTACAGGAGAGCTTGCCGGAGCACCGCCGACGCTCTAAATATAATTTAGAGCGCTGCGCTCCAAATAGCGGGGTCCTATATATATATATATATATATATATATATATATATATATATATATATATATATATATACACACACACATAAAATCCAGAAAAATGTATTGAACTTAGAAATTTCAGCAACTGCATGCCTGCTAGAAATTTCAGCAACTGCATGCCTGCTTAAATAGCTCTAAGTCTTATGTATATTTGACCTGAAATCTTATATGGATCATGGAGCTGGACCTGCTGTCATGACGAATAGGGCTTTTGATATACACCACCCTATACGAACCGACACACTGATGCACTGTTTGCCTCTCGTATATATTACAGTACTTTCACAGCAAAAATATAAGTATTCAGCGCCACGTCCTTTTGATATGTACTTTTACATTGTCATTCGACGATCAAAAGAAAAGTAGCCTTTACACACTTCACTTGTACAATCAGATTTTAACATACAACATTAACATGATAGACCTAACTAAAAGAAGAAAGACATATCAGAACTAATGAGGAAACCGGAAGAGATAAAACCCTTTTAAGAACTATCAAGGTCCCCAGTTCAAACTAGCTATTGAGCCCATAAACCAAATACCCAATAACATGACTGCAGGCTCATCTGCGTTCTTCCAATCAAGATTAGCCGGGTGACACACATAACCAAAAGTAGCTACATTTTGGATTATATAAGTTGTTTTGGATTTTCTAAATACATTTTTTTTCTATAAACGTGGATCTACGCCATCTAGATACATGGTAAAAACTATAAATCTACAAAAACAAAAACAGACTTACCATTTAGGTAATACCATTACCATCTAGTGAGCAAAGTCAACTATAGCAAGTTATAGGTGACTTGCTTGCTATTGTAAAATTGAAGTATAAAGGCTAATGGTGCACCACTCCCCGTGGTCGAGTTATTCATCGTGGTATTTTTGTTAAATAATGCAAGCAATACAAAAGTAAAAAAGTACTCTGTCCATTTTTAATACTTCCTCTGTTTCAAAATGTAAGTGATTTTAGTTTTATTCTAAAGTGAAACATCTCTAGCTTTGACTAAGTTTATAAAAAAAGATAAATCTCTACAACATTAAAAAAGATTAATCAGATATACCATAAATAATATTTAATAGTACATTATTTGATGTTATAGATATTAATATATTTTCCATAAACTTGATCAAAACTAGAGAAATTTGACTTGTGACAACTAAAACAGATTATACAATTTAAAATGGAGGGAGCATAAAGCGTTTAAAACAAGCTAATTAGTTCAAAAATAAAGCAATTATCTTGTCATAAACATACATTCAAAAACCAAGGCACTATTAATAAATACTTCGGCCGGTCCCTCTTGGATAAGATCGGGTCAAACTTGTGAAAATTTAACTACCAATAACTTTTAAGATATATACACATCTCTATCTGAAAGTACTATTAGAACCTTATATAGTTACTAGATTTATAAATGTACTCAAATAAAATAATTGTTAAAGTATCCATCCAAAACATCCGGTACTTTTGACCGGACGGAGTCCTCTACAGCTTTAATCTTCATGTGTAAAGGAAATGACCAATGCAAGTATATAGCAGTCGTGGTTTTATTCAAAGGTGACAGGTTTAAATAAGAATGCAAAACTTTATTTATCCAACATAAGCATACTTTTGTTGTCCACGCAACTCTTTTCTCTCCACCTTTTCTCCACATGTTTACTTTTCCCCTGATATTTTCACTTTTAAGGCAATTGTAGCTTCTGGTATCAAATTCACCTGCAAGACGCTCATTTTTTTTATCCGAGCCTAGTTGGCCAAGGCTTAATCCAAAGCCATTTCTCTCTCCTAAGGCTATTGTAGTTTCTACATGTACCACTGCCACCTGTAGGATACCTGTTTTTCATCTGAGAAGTAATGACCAAGAAGCAGGCCCAGAAAGAATTTCGTAATTTCAGGTTTCTACAGTATTTTTCATCTCTTTGACTGCTTTAATTGGTTGACTGCAGCTGTTTCAACTGTGTTCTGTGAGAGAGATTTAAGCCATACCTGGTTGCTGCTGCTGAAAAGTTAGCACGAACAGGCTGGAAGTCAAATTTCATCTAAATTTTCCTACCTCCCCTTAAAGTTAGAACTACTTACTCTACCGATGGCAGCAAGAAAGTAGGATGAGGGACTGCGAATCTATGCTACGTACGTATGAAGAGCTTAAAGCTGTGATGTTGCATAACTTTGCACTCTTTCGTTTACCAAGAATTATGTATATTTGGCAAAGCATGATATTTTGAGCTCGCTCTTGGATTGCACTTGACTGCTTGTTTTCCGCCATTGCCCGTGCAACCTTGTTTAGTTTAAGACTTCGTCGCTCTTTCGGACGGTAGTCAAAATTTCAAGAAGCTGATGCCTGATGCCTCCATCACAATCCATGCAGTTCTTTTTTGTGTTATTAATCCTTGGGCATACTGCGTAGGCAGCCAACTCCTTGCCGAATTCTATTGTGGGTAGCTAGTCGCCTAGTCCATTTGCACGCATGCGTCCGAGCTGCCAAACCTAATCCTCTGGCTAAACACAAAACAGTGTGAATCAGTAGGCACTGTTCGTTCGAGCTTTCATGGCAAAAGAGAAATGTTACATGCGATTAAAAATACTTGACATGACATGTTCTCTGGTGTATGCTTTTGGCCACTATTTTGTATTTTTAATGTAACATGTTGCAAAATCCAATGGCTTTATGAGGTCATAGAAGTATCTTCAGTACATGTGATATTTGTCGTCTTCAAACTTCTCTATTATGATATATTTGTAAAGAAAACCTCATAGATTTTATAAGATTGTAATGTATCTTTGCCTCCAAATAAACTAAATCAAGAGATGAGTGTGAGTTAGCGGTTTTATTGTTTCATCAAAATGCACGAAGAAAGCATATAGACAACCAATCAAGAGATGGAGCACATACCACACATTTGGAAAAATCGTGGACACCTACATGCGTACCTCATGGATGAATCGACAAGCCTATGAGATTCGGTACCTGCATGCAAGAACAGTAGGTCCATGAATAAAACACTTGCACCGCTTTATAAAAAGACAACTTGTACCCCAGTGCACTACCATAGACTAGGATTTGAACAAAGTGACCAAATGAAGGGTGCAGTAAACAGATCTTTTCCACGCCATTGGAATGGATGAAGTGGCTAAAACAGTAAAACCAAAAGCTCGCTACTCCAGATTGCTGCAAAACGTGTAGACCCAAGTGGAAAATAGATGCTTTATTTCCAGGATGTACTATAGCAGCAAATGGTCATCCAGTCGCTAGTTTCACACTGCCATCCATGCATCCAGATCAAATTGGAGCCGTCCATTCAAGTCAAGTTGAACAGGAGCAGGGCATCCATTCAGTTCAGTTTGGTGCTCATAACATCCTTCACAAAATCAGTGGAAGTATTACAAGAACTAGTGGTTCGTGCATTTCATCTTTTAATAACTAATTATAAATACTTAAAGGACGAGGTAGAGAATTTAAACCAATCTAACCGTTTCATATCCACCATGTGAACTACATCCTCAATCCAAACAATGTAATAAGTAAAGCCTGCGCCTGTACAAGAATTTGCAACTCTACCCAGGTATGTCAAAAAAACAATGATATTGACCTTGTCAGAAAACAATCCTTTACTAGCTCAGCCCATCCTCAACTGATTTCCCATGCCCACCCCTCCACAAGGCAGAGTAGGGCCCGATACTGTATGGGCCTCCTCTTGCACCATCCTTGGGATACCTTGAAATTAGTCTGACCAATAGCTTAAATAAGTATAATGCGCAGTTTGTTCTTTCTGTCCAGCATGTTCATGCACTCCATACTTTGATATTGATATAAATCCTGCAAAGTAGACAGAACATCCAAATCACCACCAAGTCTTTTTCAAGTCCACAGTGCAAGCTGTTGCATGTTTTATGTAGTGAAACAGCACCAAGCGTTGGTCAACAGAGTAGAGATGATCATATTCCTATCAGGTGATTCATCAATAAAATGGGAAGTAGGAGTTGCTTTCACTAGCCAAGATATTAGATCTCAACTTACATTATAACAATTTCACCAAGAATCACTCTGTCCCCCTCTCCAAATTTGCAGCTAATGGTCAATTTATATTCTACAGAATATCTGGGACATTAAATTCTTGGAAGTCTGAAAAAATTAACTGATTTTACCAATTGGAATCCTCAGTCCAGAAATACCAAGAGACGATCAAAGCCTGTACAATGAACTACACAGGATGAGATTGCCAGGTGACTGACATGTCCTTGGAATTAGTATATAGGTACCATAAATGCTATGGCATGAATCATAATTACAATCCCAGATGACTTTTAGAAATATTTAATGCAGTCTAATAATCCAATCATGCATATATGCCAATATGGTCTAATAAATTATCAGTAACCCCATCTCCAATTCAACATTTAGCAACGAATATATACCAATTAAAATTTGGCTGAGCCTTGGGGCTCCTTTTGGATTGAAGGATTTTCAAATAATGTTTAAATGATTTCAATCTTAAGGAGGTTGTCCCATATTGCTTGTTCGAAAAGAATATTGAGGATGCCCAATTTGTAAGAAATAGCTTCTAATGACCTCAATTCCATATGAATGTAACATTGTGTTAGATAGCTTGGAAAGATTATATAGTTGTAGATATATCTTATTGCAAATTCCCATGGTCTTTTGTTTCATAGGATTCAATAAACTATTAGAAACTAAAGTCCGGCATTCAAAGTTCAACTTGTGATAAGAATATCTGAGGAAATGACAAAGAATGATATCAAAACTAATCTATGAATTCACACTGCAAAAAAACTATATGAAACCAGATTAATGAATCCCACACAGCCACGAATCATTAAGTGCTGCAGTTACCTCAAAAGATAGCCTTCTTAGTTCATTGATCCACGGCACCTAAACAAGCAGTGAATAGTTAGGATAAAAAGATAGAGTAAAACAGAAGTAATCTCAATGGTAGTGCTCAACTTCTGCATTAATTAAATAGATAGGGGAAAAACATATTTCGTGTGGATGCAGAATATATTAACATCTGAATGTTTACCTTCATATATGCACTATTTAAATTATTATTTCAATCTTTCTAGAGCTTGATATCTACAATTTAGTTACTTCAGGACATGAAAATAATTACTTTATCTGTCTGCATACTGCTGTGCAAAATGGGATGAAGCACAGATAAAGGCGATGGAATATCTGCATGCTTTCCATAGTGCAGTGGTAAACAAAAAATGGCATCAATACAAGTATTCTAACCTCACATTATCAATAGTTTGGTAAGGAAATCATTTTATGTTGGCTTCAATTTTTTTTTTTTGTATGTAGACATGCAAGTAGTACCAATAATAACATCAATAAGACTACAAGGGGGCCAAATTTAATACCCGCAACACCATTTGAAACACATTATCTTCATGAAATAGATCTCAATTGACCCAAAAAAAGGTTTCGGTTTTCCTGTATAGTGATTAGCAGATTACCTCCGAGAACCACAATGGCACGGTATCTTCTTTTCCTCCAATGGAAACTTGTAGTTATATGTAATTTCCTCACCGGCATATATACGCCTCTTTGCATAAATGAAAATCTTCTTCTGGCCATCAACAGTGATCACCTTTGTGTAACAATTTGGCTGGCATGGAAAATATGAAACAACTACTTAGCTTTTCACAAGCATCGCATTATCGCAATTGAATAATCTTTTCTTGAATACGTACCTCACAAGAATGATTTATGAACCTTGCTAACCCACCACGCTTAGTGGCATCGACCTGCATAAATTAAAATACTTGAGCAATGAACATTAGAACAGAAAACACAAGGTGGAATAAAAAAACTGACAGCCTTTTCTTTTTCGTTACAGCTTGAGATTACATAGCACTTAGCAGTACGATTACCATCCATCCAAAGAAGCAGGCCCTCTGTCAAGAAGTGCCCCAAAGTTTTTTGTTCAAAAATAATAATAGGACGGCTCCCAACCAACTAAAAGATTTCCTTTATGCTCTAGCTAACCATTTTCACATATTTTGTTTATTTTGTACCCCTTGAAATAATACATGAGTTTCTTATTCTCGTAATCAAAGACAAAAATGAAGACACCAAAGCAACACTGCATTAGGTGAGGAATGATCTGCATCACCAACCACAAAATCATCATCCAAGCGGAAGAGGTAACTGCTTCCAATCCCACTCTTCTCATATTGAGACTCACGTATGTCAGAGACCTATAGGGTACAAATCATTCTTTCACACATTGCTTGAAACAAGAATATCAGTGAAACAATGGTTGGTTCAATAATGCATGAAGCATGATTACCCGCCGGTGAATCAGTTGACCAACATATTCTATAACAAAGTCTTCTGCTTCAATCAACTCAAGTGCGACAAGACCCCATTCATGGATCTTGCTCCTCTGAAAACGCAGGCGTTTTTTCCTTGCCTACACATCAAGAAAGGCATAAATGAGAATCATCAGAACCACAGAACCTCTTAGATAGAAACAGAAATTTCAGAATCAGAATATATAGTTCTGTTTTACCTTCATTTGGGTAATTTTCAGCAGTTCAGCACCTTCAGCGGCTGCTAACAGATTTCGCAGTTTAACCCGATTTGTTCTTGCAGATGAAACATTTGCTTGAGAATTTTTCCATACATTATTCTTTGAGGCAGAAAGAATAGTCCGAAAACGGTACCCTCTCACATGAGCCCTTTCTGATGGAGTAGCATTCCGCGCCCAATTGCGCCACTCCCATCCATTAATGGAAGCTCTAGCACAACCATCTGATTCTGGGCATGAGATCGCCGGTTTTACCCTCTGACTGGTCTCACTGGAAATGTCCCTGCCCCTTTTTTTCTTGACATGTTTCGTGAGCATACAATTATTCACAACATTATCGTTCACCGTAGGTGTCCTGTTAGCAGCCATGTTCTTCTTAGTTGGATGAGATGACCTAGCTCCTGGAAAGGAAAGGTATATCACAAATCACAAATATATACAGATCTATGTATCAGAAAAAGAAACAGACCAAAATACTTACTTTTTGGCACCTCACTGGAAAGGAGTGTCAGATCTTGCTGAATATTCAAATCATGAGCATCATTAGCCACAGTTTTGGCTCCTTTTTTGGAGGGCTTGACCACAAATGAAACTCTCTTTGATGTCAAAGCTTTGTTTGGTTGCTGGATATTTTTCAAATAAATCTTGCGGTCAACAAGCTGACAGAGAGGTTTTGAAAGCTGCTCATCCATTGAGATTTCCACTGGTTTTTTTGATGATTTTGCTTGACATGTTTTCTCGAATTTCCTCTTCCTGTAGTATGTTTTTTCTTTGAGTTTTGATGATCCATCTGCGCTTTTAGTTACATCATTTCTCCTGGTGTACCATGAGGCCAAGCACTTGCTAATTGCGTCAGAAACAAGAGATGTCCACTTGCTCACGACATTGTCATGTAGTTTTTGCCGGCAGAGAGCCAAGGTTATATATCTAGAAATCAAAGGAATAGAGTTCATTGATTTTGAAGGTTGATATATGCTTTTGTCCATAAGTGGTAAAGGGACTAAGCCAGTCTCCATTCCAGGAGGCACTTCATCAAATTTCTCATCTAATTCCGCTGTCTTACATATATCCATCTTTTCAAATATCCTTGCATACGACATGGATACGTGCTCTTCCACTGCACACACATTACAAGGGAACAAGAAAAATGCAATCAAGCACAACATAGATAAGAATAGAAGAACATAACAGAAGGATGCTGCTCATTTACCATGAGAAGTGGGCATTTTATCTGTTGCCATTTCAGCAGCAGTTGATGTTTCAACCGAAGTCGGTTCAGTTTGACTGGTTCTTGTAGCTTCAACGGTATTCAGCTCTTTATCTACAGGCATTTCAATTGGACTGGTCCTTGTGGACGTAGCCATTTCAACAATGTTGAGTTCATCACCTCCAGCCATCTCAATAGGATTGAGTGTGTCGTGCATAGACGTTTCGGCTGACATGGGTGATTCTGGTGCGTGAATAGGGGTACCAATTTGTTCCTGTGATACACATTTGCCAAAACAAATTGTGGGGATTCAGGGACATTAACAGTAATCAGGATAAATTCCTTTTCGATATCAGCTCACCTGATCAATACTGCTTTCGAGTCCAAAGCATAAACAATTTGTTATCTCCTCTGCAATAACCTCCTCAAAATAGTGAAATAAAGATTGCTTCGATGAGATATATAGTTCATTTGCCAGCATCCTCTGGACTACTGCTAAGGGACCAGAAAATAAAGTGGAGCTTGATTCAGACTTCCCATCCATTTTAGCACTTCCATTAACTTCTAATAAGGATGGAGAGAGGGAACTCTCAGGAGATTTCAAACATGGTCCAAATCCAGGTGGGAAGTCCATGTCACATCCAGTAGCATCTAAATCCTGCAAAACCATGAAAAATCGCAACATATCAGCTGTGCAATAATAACCAAACGTTTATAAAACACTAAACCACTCTTATCATGAAAGAAACACATTCAGCCCCAGTAAAAACACCTTTGGTGACAATTCATGACTGTCTTGGGCTTTTATGTTATCATCAGGGGTGACAGAAATACTTGTAGAGGGCAGATTCAATATACAATTCCTCTGTAACCATACATCACAGTAGTCCATAACACGTTCAGACAGTATTTCATCCCATACATTCTTCATGGATTCATAATAAACTATTTGCCAAACTGCTGATAGTATATCAGCAAATTTACCATGCACTGCTGTAAATTGAATTGCCACTGAACAATCCACTGGGGCTGTATTACAGGAGTTGCCTTTTTTTGCAACAGAAGATGATGTGTTAACTTTAACCTTAACATTGGAATCCTTCTTGTTGCTCACACTGTCAGGCTGCAAATAACAGCACAACTAGGGCAGGTTATTAAAGGCTGAAAACGAAAAGTTAGACACAGCTCCCTCCTTATACAAACCCACCATAAATAAAACAAACCTTAGTAACTTGGTTCTTCAGTTTTGCAACCAGTTGCTTCTCAGTTTTCTTGGAAATAATTAAATCTGGAAGTATGGAGCTGAATATTTCATCAATTAAAACCCTGCGAGCTGATTTCATAATCCCTGCATGTAGCTGATGGCTAACATCATCAACTATGTCACCCACTAAGCCAGTCAATGATGCAGAATCGTTAACTGTAGCTTGTGAACCCTCTGTGTGTTCCCCACTCCACATACCCATTAGTGATACAAGTGTGAATGGGCCAAATTTGCCATCAACATGATAAATCTGAAGTAAAATTACAAGAATAATTCAGATTGTAAACTATGTTGAGAAATTAAAACTTATCATAAGTTGGCACATGAGAGAGGAGGAAATGTGTACGATGAGAGTGAAGGATCTAGATGCACATCAAGTCTATAGAATATCTTAAATCAGGAACAATAGGCAGGGAAAACTTCCATAAATTTCAACAGAATCTTATCTCAGTTTTTTCTCATCCATCATGTAAATCTTATTCAACCAGGCTGGGTTACCAGGTAGTACTTGCCAAGAATGAAAATAATAATATTGTACTATGGCATGCGAATCTAACATAAAGTGCCAAGGGAACTCATGGCAGCAAATGAACCAAATTTTAAGAGTTTTTTTACAACAAAAGAGAGAAACTCCTCCAACTATTCCACATTAGGATATCCAACAGCTTAATATTCTTGAGCCATTGACACATGTGACCAAATCATAGGAAAGTGTTTCACTCACAAAGGAAGTGTTGCATTACATAGAAGCAATCAAGAATGTCATAATTTACAAGTATACACACTTTTTTTGCTTACACAAAGCATTAATGTGATCCAGAAGGTGATAATTTTCACATCTGATTTCCATACCATTGAAAGATCTTGGATATAGCTATTGTGATGCCAATAGGAAAGTTCAGCAAGAGAATGTGGACCTTGTCGGCAACCTTCTGAATCCTCAAACATCCAGCATGAATCTTCGCTTGAAAGAGACTAACAGGGAGGAAGCAGGAACCAAAGCAGTCAGGAAGGCAGGCAGGCTAAGGATGACACGAACAAATATAGACAGAAGAGCAAGCCATACATCTGGAAAAAACATTTTAGCATGGGAAGCCACTTTCTCTGTCTCCATTGATGCATTTGGGGTGGAAGCCATGGCACTGATATTCCATTGTGAAAGGAATTGTTTCAGAAAGATCAACTGCACAGGATCAGCTGTTTTCCCACCAAAAACAGCATAGATAGCAAGAGTTTGGGGCAAGAAACCAGTGGACAGCCCCTCATACAGTTGTTCAGGTGGGTAAGGTCCACACATCTGCCCATTCCCGCCCATATACATGCAACCTTCAAAATGTTGATGTTGCATGTATGCACCCTGTGCCCCATTTTGACCAGACGAATAGCCAATCCCAGATTGTGGATAAACCACACCATTATTACCAGTGGAACAGGCATATTCCTCCATTGCAGGAAACGCGCCAGTGTTCTGTGTTAGGTCACCACTACAGGAAGCCACGTGATGCCGCTCGGAGCACCTGATAAAATCATGCAGGAAAGCATTAAAGGTCTAACTTTTTAATAGAAATAGAATGAAGGATAAAAGGCTGAAGATATGGGATTAGCAGTGAAGCTTTGTAACGGTCAGGCAAGTCCCGCGCCCCCAATCAGTGGCGGACCCAAGATTTAAATCCAGGGTATGCCTAACCAAAAACTTTACTATCCAATATGGTATAGTCTAATATAGAAATTTGATAAATGGTTCGGTTAAAATATAATGTATCTCCAAATTCTCATAATACCTTAAATTCAACAAATAAGTTTGAAATTTGCATAAATAACAATATAAATTATTCAACTGTAATGTAATATAAGGTCTTACATAGATATACTAGAGAAAGATTGCAATACTATGTCAACACATATACAACAAAACAAGCAAAAGAGACCCATCCATCAGGCATATGCTCCCAATCGGCCAATCTATCTAGCGGCAAATCAAGGACAGGAAGATAGGGAGTCACCACTCACGAGTCAAGACTCTCAAGACTCCAGAGATGCTCACATGTCACAAGCAGGGAGCCAAGGAGGTAGGAGGATAGTGGTGACTGGTGTCCAGCTCCGGACGGGCAGCTGGCGGACGCACAGAGCACGTCACACCCGCACAGCGGACAGTGGCAGTGCCCACGCGCCGCTCAGATCTACCGGCTGCCGCCTGCCCACCCGCCCTAGGCCTCTGTCGAAAACTGCGAGCCACCGGGCATACAGCAGGCAGCAGCCACGACCGGAGTCCGGCAAGGAGCGACAGGGCGAGCAGAGGCTAGAGGGAGCTAGGAGGCCAGGGACGGTCTGGGTGCCTGATCGGGGAGCCGCTCCTAGGACCGAGTCCCGACGACGACGCGACGAGGGCTCGCCGGATCGGGGACAGCGGATGTCGTCGGGTGGGAGTCTACGAGTGTGAGGCAGGCTTTCACTGGGCTTTTCATCATCTAGGCTTACAAATAAGAAAGTATTAGTATCAGTTTGTTGGGCCAAATTTCAGGATAGTCCTGGGCCTATCTGACTACCGTCGGGCGTTTTATGGCCCCCACTGAATCATCACATATTGGCACGAAGCTGAGGAACAAGAACAACCACTCTATAGAAATTTAATAAATCCGAAAAAAATCAGATCCAGAAAGTAGCCTCCGATTCTTCAAATTTCCGCAAAAACGAACACCAAATCATGAATCGAAGCTAGAAATTTGAGCGGCTACATATCAGACTTTTACTTGGCCTCGTGGAGAGTAGGCACCTCGTGGCCGTCATGATCGTTGATCGGCAGCCTGCTGCTCCGTCTCTACTGACCGCAGCTCCTGGCCAGGTGGTCCGCTAAGTACAGAAGCAGGAGCCCGCCGGCCGCCGCTCCCTGTCGGCCTCTCGCCGTCGCAAATCTACTATGGAGGAAACGGAAGGAGAGAACGGGAGGAAAAAAAAAATGCGGACAGAGAGGAGACAACAGTTAACAGAAGTGTGAAATGTAAGGATGGCAACGGGTCGAATTCGGATCGGATGTAGTCTCCGTGCACCCAAACCCGAAACCCAAACTCAAAACCCGAAACCGCCCCGAAAACCAATTCAGGTGATAATCCATAACCAAAACCAAACCCGCGGATACCCGAAACCCGATTGGATAACCGAAACTCACTTCATATGGCACCATAATAAGAGAAATAAGTATTTTCTATAAATTTATACGCGATATATATACATATTCACATGCATAAACAAGAGACAATAAATAGTAAATAATTTCGTCAGACAACTTAGAACACATTTAATAATTTAAGTAAACAAGTTATCATTTTTATATTATAAAACATGAGTTCTAGTTCTAAACGGATATCCATTGGATATCCACGGGTGAAAAACCAAAGCCGAAACTGAACCCGATTGGTTTCGGGGCCCCGAACCCGAAAACCGTGGGCAAGAAATCGTACCCAAACCCGAACCCGCTAAACCCGAAACCCACGGATATCGGACCCGAAACCGAACCATTGCCATCCTTAGTGAAATGTCCCTTTTGACCCTCATACAGGTGGGCCCCATGCGTCAGCCTTTCTCTATCTTCAGGAGTTCAAGCACCCCCGTCGCTTGAAGATGGAGAAAGACTATTATCATTTGAGTTGCTCTTATCTCTACAACTAAAACATACAGATTGTCAACGTCTACCCGGCAGAACTAAAACCATCTTGCCATCCATGGCTATCCGACGCACAAAAGAAAATTCATGTAACCTCTCCCTGCAAAGGTTGAACCACGAATCTACCGTCCAGACAATTCCCCTGTCCAACGTTATCTCCCACCACGCAAATCACGCATGCTTTCCTTTTTATTTGTCGTGTGATTAGTCAAGGAAAGGAAATACATAATCATTATCCACCGTATGATTAGTCAGGTAGGGCATGCATGTATGCAAGAAGGGCAGGTCTGTATTATTGCCTTCTATATTAAATTTTATTTATTTTTCTTGTGTTGATCACGTACAAGCGACATGTCTGGCCGCAAGCGGCCTCAGCGTCTTCTCCTTGGTGATCGATGACACGTTGGTGTGTGCTTCTACTCGCTGTGCCGCCACGGTCGCCACATGTTGTTTTGTTTTTTAGCAAATATATAAATTTATATTCTGTGTTTAACTATGATGATTTAGTGTATTTTACCTTCTAATTTTTGGTTCCAGGGAGGTGATCACTTGTCGTTCCCTCGAGTTGTGATGACGAGGTAGTATTAAAGATGCACTTCCATGTAGCGTAAGGACGTTTGTGACTTGAAGTCATTTAAAGCTGCATGTTTGTTGAACTCGGTACTGATGTGCTAAGGTAGTCAGGTATTATTTTGTCCGTAACACAAGCCTTATCCTATTTTACATTATAATTACAATTTCATGATTTTTTTTCTGTACCCGTCGCAAAGCACGGGCACTCACCTAGTCATTTGAAAAAATAAATATGCATCAGATGTATCTGCATGGCGTAACAGCTTGCTTAAGAATAGTATGAGATGGAGTCTCATGCAAAAAAAAAAAAAAAAGACTTTGGCTGCCCTATGCTCTCAGTAGTCACTTGGATATACTACTTGTGAAAGTTTAATTCAAAGCAACTAAGCCTCAGGGTCAGGCAGATCATCTCTCTGCTTGAGCTCGAATCGGTGCGGATTATAGTCAATTTATACAAACTGTATATATAGCGCCTGCAACCGTCAGTGGTTTGTTTGGTTGGGATCCAATTTAGCAGTTTATAGTAATTGTTATGATGTCAAATTAAGAAGGCCAAGAACAATCCAACTACCAAATAAAATCTTATATAAAATGTTTATGTGTTGGGCATCCATTTATCCCCAACATTAAAGACTCGCCATGACTGTTGAACCATATAAGTATATAACACACTGATAGCTCACACCACGAAATACATCAGATCATCCCTGATGAGCTGGTGGCACCGCACCTTGACTCTATCTAGACGATCCCTGAGCTGCTGCTGCTCCTAGCTAGCACCGCCGCGCCTCGGCAGGGGTAAGCGGCGGCTACTGCTGCTGGTGGCGGCGGCGGCGGCGCGGCCGCAGAGGAGCGCGTTGTCCGGGATGGGCAGCTCGTCGCGGAATGAGTGCGACGGCGTGTACACGCGGAGGTAGAACTGCTGGCCCAGGTACCTGCGCGCCCACACCTCCGACCTCATGTTCCACATCCCCACGTTGTCCAGCGCGATCAGAACTGCCGTCCACCCTCTTGGGTACACCTGCACGTACGTACGTACGAGACGAGTAAGCCCGGGCATGTCACGGCCATCCATCTATCATGCCTGGAAATGTATGTATGTAACATTATGGTGCGTGGAAGAAAAAAAAATATCTCACTTGCACGGTGCAGCGCGACACAGCATCCACAAGGTTGTAGCCATCCCTGCTCTTCGCGCTCCACGTCCCCACGTCCATTCTATATATATAAATAAATGACAAGAATCCACAGATCAGAAGCAGGACCGGTAAATCAAAGCTAATCTTGTCCGTCATCCACAATGCATGCAGTAGTCAGTACATACCCGACGACGAACACGCTGTAGCCGTCGAGGTGCCAGCTCTGGACGCTGTCCTCGCCGTTCTCGAGGACGACCTCGACGAAGGAGCGGTGGTCCGAGTCCATGACCGCCGTCTCGTTCGGCACCTCCTCCGCTGCCGGCGGCGCGTCGGGGATGCCACCGAGCCGGAACACGCCGCTGATGTTGTAGTAGTCCGCGAGCTTGAGCGGCGTGTCGGCCTCCGCGAACGAGACGCCGTTCACCGCGTACCGGCGCTTGCCGCCGACCAGCCCTGCCGAGTTCGCCAGCCGGACGGTGCGCGTCACGTTGATGGAGCCGTAGTGGTACGAGCCCTGCGGGTTCGGCCTCGGCCCGCTCGCCGTCAGGTTCGTCCTGCGCTCCGTCGGCAACCGATCAGATTTTGCATATACATTCAGAAGAATCAGAATTTTTCAGATATACAAATCCACTTGTGAATTGTGATCGCTGTCCACTGCTACTAGCTAGCGGAGTTAAGTTGAACGGTCACGCGTGTACCACCTACCTGATGGAGCGGGCCTGGTCGAGAGAGAAGCCAACGTCGTCGCTGGGCCCAGCGGGCAGTGGCCCGGGAGCAGGGCCACTCGAGCCGGCGTAGCGGACGACGGCGGTCGAGAGGAGGGAGGCGTTGGTGAAGCGGGTGGAGACGACGATGCGGTAGTCCCTGGCGGCGCGGTCCGCGGTGAAGAGCACCGAGAGCGACTGGCCGACGTGGACGTCGAGGGAGCTGTAGGTGTTCTGCACCGTGTGCGTGCCCTCCACCTCCACGAGCGTCACGTTGTGCCCCTGGATCCGCAAGTTCAGTGTGTTCTGCAGGCCAACATTTGAGATGCGCAGCCTGTATGTCTTTCCTGCATATATAGAGACAGAGTATATATAGATTTCTAATCTAATAAAACTAAGCCTACAACAAAGTAGCTCGAATCTTGTAACAGAGGTGAAATGTCACGCGTACCTTGCTCAACGGCGAAATCTACAGCGTCCGCACCGCCCTTGCCGTTGATCAAGATGCCATCAGGGGGAGGCAATTCCTTTCCACTGTCCAGCATATCTCGCAGAGACTGTATTATTAAAGAAACAAAAAAATGGTAACTGAACCAGTTCAGTCATCGATGATAAAACACTAGCGTTATTTCTGCAGAAGCCTAAGCCATCGATCTATCATCACTTGGTACCTTATGATCGGTGGAGTGCCAGTCACCGATGAGCACCGTGAACTCGTCGGCCGGCGAGGGGAACGGGATAGGAACCCTTGGCCGGCTGTAGATGCGGATAGCGCCGAAGCCACCGGCGGCCTTGTGGAAGGCCAGCGATGGGAAGTAGTAGAAGCTGCCGATTTGGTCCTTGGCCTGCATGCGGTACGTGAAGTTCTGCCCCGGCGGGATTGGGCAGTTGGTGCCAGAAACGCCATCCTGCCATGAGTTCTTGCGTTGCTGCAAACCACTCCTGCAATTTCGTAACAGATTATTATTACTATTAAAACTTAGGAAAACGATTAAGATTCGGGCTGGACAAATCTACTACTACTTGACCCGCTAGTAAATGGGTCGAATCTTTTCTTCACTAACTAACTTTTCAATATTAATCAATGGATTGTATAAAAAATCTTGTGTGGCAAAAAAAATTACTTTGCAGTATAATGAAAACGTATCACATCAGTTAACATTTCAGTTGTAAAAAAGCATATAAAATAACCTATAATCAGATGGACATGATAAACCCCTGAAATTGCTTTGACTTACAAAACTCTTGATAAAAGATAAACACTCTGCATACACATATCTATATCTGCATTAATAAAACTGTAGATAAAAGAGACACACATTAATAAAACTGTAGATAAACATCATTCATGATGCTCTACTCTCTAGCTAGAGACATATCATTCATGATGCTCTACTCTCTAGCTAGAGCCGTTTCAATACATTTATACACTAGCAGTCTAGCACCGAATTAAGTCAGGACCAACAATTTGCATCCATCCACATTTCATCTTAATGTCTGCCCACTGTTATATCCATGAATACCCATATGGCCCTAACAAGAAGAATCTACCTCTGCATCCATGAATTGAGTTTGTTTCTATACATCATTCAATATAGCATGCAATGCTATTGTCAATTAAAATCAACAAAGGAATAAATCAGTTAGCGCAGCAAAAATGAAAAGACCATAAGTACCATGAGAGCAAGAACGGATCAGTCAAATTGTTGTGGACGTTAATAATGAGATTCTCATTTGTTTGACACTCAATCTTCGGTCCGGGGAATTGCCCGTTGATGAGGATTCCCTATGGACATAGAAAATCAATCTATTAAAAAACTGGATAAAAGATGCTATACGAATTCAAAAGAGTTCGAAAACAGACGAACTCAATACTAGGGAAACAATTTGAACCTGTTGTGGAAGTCCGACAGGACTGATATTGCCATAAGTGATCTCCCAGTCCAAAAACTGGTACGGACCTTCCGCCCTCGCTGCTGGGACGAACGAGAAGCAAATGCATACGAAGAAAAGAACAAATCTCATCTTGCTCGCTAGCTTTAGGCAATGTCCCCTAGCTAGTTCGTCGGCGGTGCTGCAGCACCGGAATCCGAGCCCTGCCGCGCGCGCGCCCGGAGCCGCCGCCCGCCGAGACTGCAGGTGCCGACTAGTTTAGATTAGATTTATTTTTGGTATGCTGTTTATTGTGCCGGTGCTTCCTATATATATAATGAAAACCGTAGGTATTTCAGATGCCGTTCATTTCCTGTGTGCGGCCAAGATTAGAGTTGGGGATGTACAGGCGATACTAGAGCTGTTGAGAATAAAAAGTCAGACCATATTTTATACTATCGGAAATACTTGGATACGCGCGGTGATGCCGGGGCTGCTGCTGCAGCCTCCACGGGATCGTCGTCCCGCCGGCGAAACAGACAGTACCGACGCATGGGGAAGACGCGTGGGGACATCTCACAGCCGTCCCCAAAGCCGGCAGGACCAGAGCACGCCGCAACCGGGATCGGAAGCTCTGGTCAACGACGTCGGCAACTCGGCATATCCATTGTGACACTGCCATACAGGACACAACAGGGAGAAGGTATGGCCGGAAGTCAAACTCATCGTATTGTCGTTGTAGTCTTGTAGATAGTGCCACGGTGGAGTGCCCATTATCCCTATTTGGCTATGTTTGGTTGCACAGACTAAAATTTAGTCTCTATCACATCGGATATTATAGTTCTAATTTAATTTATTAAAAATAGACTAATAATAAAACTAATTTGTCAACAAGACGAATCTATTAAATCTAATTAGTTTATGATTTAACAATGTGATGGTATAATAAACATTTGCTAATAATAAATTAGTTTGACTTAATAGATTTATCTTATTGATTATTATATGGTGGTGTAATTAATTTATTTTTAATAGATTAAATTAGTACCACAACATCTGATGTGACACAGATTAAATTTTAGTCTCTACAATCAAACACCATTTTAATGAACTAGGACTAATGACCTAATTAAGTACAATCATTTTTTCCACTACACAAATCGCTTTCAGTTTTCCTTTCAATACATTGTATTGCAGATACTTTCATGACAATCTTTGTACGTGTTTATATTTTTGCTAGTCGAGCACATTTTATTGAAAGGAATCGAATCGATGTTGTAGAGCACATTTTATCATCTTTGTACTATTATAGTTACTAGGTAATGTTGTATATAATTAGTAATACGAATCGATGTTTGTGTTCCACTTTTACTTAATCCAACGAAAAAAAAATGTATATATAGAGAAAAAAAAGAATTGGGCACGAGGCACGACCACGAGTACCTTAACTCGACTTTGCTTCTTGCAAAATTGTCGAGGTAGGAGTACTACAGAACATTATACATTCCTGAGGAAGGAATCAACACATAAAAAGCACTGATTGATAAAATCTGCATCTTTTTTCACTGCATCTCGGCAGGCCTGAAGAACTTCACCCGCAAGCCTTTCTCCACGAGGCCCCACAGGTTTCCGACGATGAGGACAAGGCTTATGCTCATGCCGAGGATCCCCAGCGCCCAGTTGACGTTCCACGTCGCGGTGCCCTTCCGCGGCTTCTTGATGGCCACCCACATGAAGCACGGGTAGGCCAGGGTGACGGGCAGCGAGATGCCCCCGAGGAGGCCGGCGAGCTCCGACAGGAACGGCAGCGCGACGGCGATGAGGAAGTTGACGGCGCCGAAGAAGGCGCGGAAGCCAGAGCGCATCCACCAGGGGCACGGCCGGTTCTTCTTGTGCACGTACCCGGCCTCCATGTTGTCGTACACCGGCATGGCGTAGATCTGGAACGTGGTCAGGCAGTTGATGATCACCAGCAGCGTGGTGATCCCCAGCACCATCCGGGACGCGTCGCGGCTGTGGAACCTGTACAGGGCGCTCAGGACGCCATTGGGAGGTATCTGCATGCATATGCGTGCGTGCAAGTGCAACGGACACGGGAGCTTATTAGCTTAAACGACCTTGCAAATCATCAGTCACTGACAACAGCTCTCGTATAAGGTACTGTGCGTACGTACCTGGTTGCCGTAAGCCCAGAAGCCACCGATGGCGATGGGGTACAGGCAGAGCGCGATGATGGCGTATGCTACCTTAACGCCCTTCCACATGGGCACATGAGAAGGGTGTTTCAGGCTCGACGGCATCGTGCCCTGCAAAGCGAACACACTCAGTCTCTCAGTGACCACCTTTCTTTTCCCACCACTTCCTCCCATCTACAGTATCGTGCACCGGGGGCGAGATTAAATAAAGATAGATATTTTCTTGACTTGCCTGGATCTCCAGTACGACATTGTGGCCCCTGAAAGCGAAGGCAATGATTCCGAGGCCATTGAGGATGCCGAGTGCGGCGTCCACGTCGTTGCGGGCCCTGACGGGGTCGTAGGACACGCCGGGCACCCTGCCCTTGGCCACGGACACGACCCAGATCATGGTGCAGTAGGCGACGGCGGCGGTGGCGCCCACCAGCGACACGCCGGCGATGGAGTTGAGGTTGGGGAGCTGGGACAGCAGCACGGCCGCGCAGACGAAGACGAGGTACCACTCCACGGTCGTGAGCGGCCGCGCCAGGCACGACTCGCCGCACGCGATGCCGAACAGCATCTTCATGCTGCCGCCGCCCACGATGATGACCGCCGTGCAGATCCCCGCCGACAGGTACATCACCGGGAGCAGCGCCAGGATCTTGGCCCATCTGTCGCCTGAAGAAGATACACAGGACAAGCAGAGGGCGCGCGCGCGCGCGTGGCGAGCCACATGCATGCGTGATAATGGTAAGCAGACGGCAGAACGCAGAGAAAGAAAGAGAACCCGGCGTGGTTTAGGGAAACGCACCGAAAACGGTGGAGGCGAGGTGCATGTATCGGCTGTAGCGGGTGCCGCCGGCCGCGACAGGCTCGTGCAGCCTGACGAGCAGCCACAGCGTGTAGAGCTGCCACCCGAACGCCAGGGTCAGGCAGATGATCGCCCACGTCCTGCAGCGAGAACCAAACAACAGCGCGTCCCAGGGTCAGGAGGTGCAGCAAGCAAGAACCGAACAGAGAGAGACATGTACGACGCATGCACAGCAGAGGCATGGACGCGCTCAGTACGCACCATCCGAGGGAGGCGAAGGCCGTGGGGAGCACGAGCGCCTGGAAGCCGATGCCGGAGCTGAGGTTGTGGAACGCGGCGTAGTAGGCGTTGCCGCTGCGGGACTCAGTGATGGGCAGCCAGGCGTCGCGCGGGTCCGCGAGCCGCGTGATGTGGCCCACCTCCTCCAGGCAGCCCTTGACGCCGGCCACCGCCTTCCTGACGGGGCTGGCGAGCGGCGTCGCCATGGCGCGCAGCGGAGACGCCATGGCGCGCAGAGGCGACGACGCCGCCATGGCGTGCAGCGGCGACCGCCCGCCGGGCGCCGGGGAGTGTATCTGCGACGGCGGGGTCGACACGGGCGGCGGCGGCCGCGGCGTGGGCGGCGCCGACTGCACCTCGCTGATGATCGCCGACGACATGGTGTGGTGTCTGGCCGCTGCACGCGCGCTCTGCTGCCCGCACCTGTTGGTGTTTGGACTCGTGGTTGGGTTGGTTGGTCCCGACCGGAGCTGTTGGCTGGACGCGGAGATTTATAGGTGGTTTTCCCACTGCATCATGCACAGGGGGTTGGTGAACTGGTGAGTCATGCCATGCGGCGTTGGTGGTGTCGACGTCGTGCGTGCCCTGGCCCTGCCGCCAGCGACCCAGCCGTACACAGGAAAGTTGACTCGGTGACGAGGTGGTCACACAGACACAGGGTCCAGGTCCTCCTGCACGTCATATTATAGCCCCCCGTACTCAAAACACATGCCGGTTTGCAGGTGCGGGTTGGTACGACTTCGGCAGGTCGATCGGGTCGGGTCCGCGCTTGTGTATAAAAGGTGGGGGATACGCATGGGTTCTGTCAATTCTGTGGGCAATGAAAGGGGCAGCACGTTTTCTGCTGCCTGCTGCTGGCTATGACGAACACTGGTGACGGGTAAACTAGGCGTGGCGAGCGCATGGTCCTACTATGCTGCAGCACGCACCACCGACACTGCTCAGCTCCGGTGCGCTAGCGACTGATGCAGCACGGTGGGTCATTGACGTACGTGGTTCCTGCTCCGTGGTCCGTGGACGCACTACGTATGATCTTCTCTATGCATGCTTTTTCTGTTTCAGTTTTGCCAAACGAATGCTGTGTCTGTGTGTGTGTGAAGTGTGAACGGCAGCTCGATAAAAAGGCCAGCTCCAGCCTCCAGCTGGCCGGCCGCGCTAGCTTGGTATACGCAGGGCATACGATCGTCGAGAATCATCAGATCAGAATGGTCGAGTTGGCGGATCCTATCGATGGCACTGGCGTCGCTGTCGCCTTGTCTCGGTAACGGGGGAAGTCAAGTTTGTCGGGGCGCCAAGATGGCAAGCATCCGCGGGACACGCACGCATGCGTGCAGCGTGATGGTGTCGGCGTCAGTGCACGAACGGTTGGACGAAGCGCGCCGGGCCGATCGATGTGGGCTTGGCACCTCTGGTGAGGCGGTTAAAAATCGGAGCACCGAACGTCAACGACTCCATCGGTCCGGCGACCAATTTCCGCAGTCGTCATCGGCTAATCGCGCGCATGATTCGACGATCAGATCAGGATCAGATACGTTAAGTTCCAGGGCACTCCACTACTGCTGTCTGCTGGCAAGGGACGATTCGTGCAGGATATACAATAATATTGTCGAAGCGTCGAGTGCTCCCCATCTTATCTTTAACATAACAGGGGGGAATCCTAGAGAGGAGATCTAGCTAGTGCGTATCTCCGTAGTAGTTCTTGATTTCTTTCCCTTGCATGATGCATGCATGCATGCGACTTTCATAGGAAGCAGTTACCCAACCCAAACCTGAATTTGTGCTCCACCGTGCTGATGCACTGCGAGTCGATCTACGACTGCCACAATTGCGGATGTAACAACCGCTGAACTAGTAGTAGCTGTGACACGAGACCGGTCATTGTCAAATGGCAGATACCCCTTTTGTTTATAACGGATCAAATGGCAGGTACTGGGAAGGTAGGAAGAAATGCATGCGGCGCGTGTTTGTCTAATCAAATGTGATTAAAAACCATGCATGTACAGGTCTAAAGAAAACGTTTACAAAGAACCAACCCATCCCAACCAACAACTGGGTCTGTTTGGTACAGCTCACAACAGTTTCATGAGCTGTTTTTTTTTTTTTTGCCAAACACCATTTTACCAAACAGCTTCACCATGAAGCTGTTTTATCTCTCTCACACAAAAACAGCTTCACTCATGAAGCTGAAAAAAATAGCTTTTCACAGCTTATACCTCTATTTCTCTCTCTCAACCATGCATGAAGTTGGTGGTGAAGCTGTTTTTGCCAAACACTTTTTTTAAAACAGCTCAGCTTCACTTAGTAAGTTGCTCATGAAGCTATTTTCTAAAAAAAACAGCTTCACTAGTGAAGCTGAGCTGTACCAAACGGGACCATATGAATCTTATCGTCCACGCATGTCAAAAGGGGCCCGAATCCAATGATGAAAAGGGTTCCCCCGGAGGCGACGACGACGAAGATGTTTTCAGTTAGTCCGGGGCATTGACAATGCAAAAGGAGAAATAAAATTCACATTCCCTTCGGTCCGGTCGCAGTCGTGGCGTGGACAAGCATCGAATAAGACAAATTAATTAAGGTTAAGCGGCCGCCATGTTTGATGGTTGGTGACCGATCCGATCGATCGAGGGCAGACAGACACAGGTCTCGCAGCGGTAGTTAAAGAGCGTTTGACGATGCTTAAGCACACCAACCGTGCGTCGCAGCACCAGCACTCAGGGTAATGAGTTGGATGATAAAAAGTTTTTAGTTGTCACATCGAATATTACAGTACTAATGCTATAAATAGACTAATAAAAAATAAATTATATATTTTGTTTAGAAACTATGAGACAAATTTTTTAAGACAAACTAATCAATCATTAGTATCAATTTATTGTAGCGTTATCAAATTATTGTCTAGTTAGGCTTAAAAAAATCTTCTCATAATTTTATTATAATTATGTAATTAATTATTTTTAGGCTATATTTAATACTTCATACATACGATAGATACGCTGAGAACTAGTAGACCTTGAGCCGTCAAGTGGTCAAGTACTCAATACTCCATCCGTCCCAAAATAGAAGTCATTCTCGCTTCCCGAGAAATAAATGCCGGCAATTATATATTAAAATATATAAATATTTATACTAAATAATTAGTATCATCGGAAAGATCTTTAAGTCTAGTTTTTTAACAAATTTATTTGAAGATATAAATATTACACGTATTTTATATAAATTGAGTCAAACTTGTGGCACGAAAACCCAAAACGACTTCTTTCTGGGACGGAGGGAGTAGGTCCTTCGTGCATGCATGCATGAGCATGGTGGCAACTGGCAAGCCAAGTCGAGGCAGCCCATTGCCCATCGACATCCGATCCACCAATCCCCCCACCTCGTGCGTGGACTTGTCAAAGGCGAGCCGTGGAAATGGAAACTGGTACTGTATGATGGAAACGAACATCGAGTAGGGGCGCAGGCACGCTGCTGCTGCACACAACAGATGCATGTCGCTAGCCGGCGAAAAGCGAAGGCGATTCGAGTAGATAGGGAGGGGGGGGGGGGGGGGGGGGGGGGGGAGCAGTGGGAAAATCAACAAATCAGCGGAAATGCCGGAGCGTGGAGGACTAATAAATGGCCCCAAAAGCAGAATTTTTGTTGGGGGTCCGTTTCGTTGATGCAGTAGATAAGTAGGAGTCGTTCTAAAGGCCGACCGGTGCGCTATCGTCTCCGTCTACGGGACGGATGGAAAGGGACCGTGTTCACGTCATACTGTACATATGCTAGCTCGTGCAGTCGTGCGTGGCGCGCTGACACGAAAGGCACCAGCCCTGCGCGGACCCGCTCCGAGGAGAGGGGCAAACACGGCGTCGGACCGATCCCGTCCAGCCCAGCGTCCGGCCGGGCTACGGCCCAAGCAGCAGTCTTGCGCGCGCGGCCACCAACTCCCGTCCGTCCGTATGCAACTCCTCCGTTCACGCAGACCTCAGCCCACATCCGTGCCTTCCTGGACGCGAGAATGTGTCAGGAGGCCCCACGCTGGAGCCGACAGAAGTGAGACCTGAAAAAGGCCATCCTAGAGAGCCGAGGGCCCATCTCCTGTCTGTCCCTTTCACCCCCTTTGCATTCACGGAGAGGAAACTCAACTTTTGATGAAGTCCGTTTTTCCTCCCTCAACTCTAAAATCGGATAAACAACCTCCCTTAACTTTTGAAACCGTGCACTTTATCTCCCTAGCCAGTTTTAGATGGTGGTTTTGCTACAGTAACAGTAGTTTTGCTATAGTAACTATGGTTTTGTCTTTTTTTTCTTTTATTTATTTTCGTTGAATCTTTAAAAAATCATAGTAAATCACAGAAAAATCATAAAATAGAAAATCCAATTTTGATGGACTCCACATGAGTAGATCTATATAGTGAACATATAATATAATATACTTTAGTACAAAGTTTTTGTTGTAGTTTTAGATCTATGCTTTTTTATAATTAAAATAAATTTGTAACTAAGTTATAAAAGATTTAATGAGTATAATTTTTTAATACAGTTGAAGCATACAATAATTAACCCACCATAAAAATTTGACTATAGAAATTGTAGCTATGAATTATTCCAAATAATTACAGAAAAAACATATTATTGTATGGAATTAATTGTAATAATTCATATCTGCAGTTTCTATAGTCTAAATATGGTCAAATTTTTATGGTGAGCTAATTATTGTATGCTTCAATTGTATTAAAAAATTTATACTCATTAGATCATGTATAACTTAGTTATAATTTTTTTAGTTACAGAAAAGCATAGGTCTAAAGCCACAACAAAAACTTTGTACTAAAGTATGCCATATTATATGTTCATTGTATAGATCTACTCATGTGAAATCCAACAAAAATAGATTTTCTATTTTATGATTTTTCTGTGATTTACTATGATTTTTCAAAGATTCGGCAAAAATAAATAAAAAAGAAAAAAAGAAAACCAGAGTTACTGTAGCGAAATCATGGTTACTGTAGCAAAACCGTCGTTCAAAACCGGCCCTACTGTAGCGAAATCACGGTTACTGTAGCAAAACCGTCGTTCAAAACCGGCCAAGGAGGTAAAATGCATGGTTTCAAAAGTTGAGGGAGGTTGTTTGTCCGGTTTTGGAGTTGAGGGAGGAAAAACGGACTTCATCGAAAATTGAGGGAGGCAAAGTGGACTTTTTCCTCACGGACATGATCACGAAAGTTTTGCTTGCTTCGGGCTTTGCTTAGCTACGAGCCTACGACGACGAGCTCTCTCCCCTGTCTGTCGTTGCCGAGGCATTGGCAAGCTGTTCGTTCGCATTGCATTCCATCCGCCGGTAACCAACACACCCTGCTGCTTTGCCGTCAAAAGAAAGTACGCGTATCTCTGATTTACGCCTGTTGTATTACTTCCTTATTACACGAGGCGTGCATTGTCGATGCACTTAGCCATTGGATTTTTTGTTTTTGTGGGAACACTTGGCCATTGGTTGCCTAGGCGTTGCTCTTGAGTCTACCTGAATCGATGTGACCGTCTAAAAATTTCACATATGCCCATCTAAATCATCGAAAGGACAAGGATACAAGCATAGAAGTTTCTGACAGAAATTGTTCTCACCCTGAAGTCCCGGAGTCTCCCTTTCTACGATTTGGATTTTGGAACACGCAGCGGTGATTATGAGAATAGGGTAAACTATATTTTCAAACATTCAGCTTACATGGTAGGAATAACTTTTTTTTTTACCTTAGATTTAGACAACTGTAGCAAGATAACACTTATCTGTTTATCTCTTGACAGACCGATGCAAATGAAGATTGAAAGGCTACGTTTACCTGTGGCTAATTTGACTTAAAAATAATAGAATTTTGAACAATTGCCCACTAGTATTTTCAGAATGTTCAGACTGGAAGCAAAATCGTTTTCATCAGCTTGAACAGAAATTTAAAATGTCACGTTTCCTAATGTGCTGTTCATGATATGCATGTCGTCATTTTCAAATGGAAATTTTGTAGTCTTGGGCTGAGTCCGCCATCGATGGTGAATGATTTTGTCTGCTGAAAAACACGACGGTCTTTGGCGCGTTGCTTTCTTTCCCCGACGGCTTTGGGTGTGCACTGTGCAGGGTGCAGAACTGCTGCGGGGCCGCCTATTCCTTTCGTCCGAAGCGTTCGCCTTTCACATCTCAATCCAATCATGCTTGTTGTTTTTGCTGCGGGAGTATATTATAGTGCCTTTTAGTCCTCCAGCGTTTTGTTTTGCATGCTAATTGTTGAAGATCAAAGACATATACTGTATAAGCAGGGGAGGCAGGGAGCCAAGCGTTGGCATCTCATTTATCATCACAACTTTTTGGTGATAAACATCACGATTCCATTGTTTTATCCCCTCCAATCAAGCAAATCAGAATGATATGTTTATTCTTTATTCATATCATAGTGTCTTTTAGCCATCTATATAGTTTATCAAACTTATGACTTGTGAGCAATAATATACTGTTTCCATAATATTCAGTCGGTAAGTTATGCATACTAATTACTAAGGGCCCAAGGCGAGAGATATATGTAAGCTGTCAAGGGCCCCTAACGTTGACAGCACTCTTCAAATTTGTTTGGGTCATTCAGTCAAACAAATCTGACATCTTCGTTTGATTTTCCTTGTTGAAAATATTGATGCGACTTTGCTAAACACGAGGGGGTGTGGGGATCATCATAGTTTACGCTCAAAATTCTTCACACCATTCAATCTCCAAACAACTTCTTGGCGTATTCACAAGGAAGAAATTAATCAAAAAAAAAAAAACTTACCTGCTCGTGTGTTTTCTTACATGCAGGGTACCAAACCATGTCGTCACACAACATACTGGACAGAGATAGGTCAAATGCTTGTGTGCTTCATAACTATCACAATGTTCCTAATCAAACCCCAAAACAATAGCAAAAATATGTTGATTGTATAGTTTATACAAGCATATCCACTTGGTATTGCTCGGAGCCTTGCGAAAAATAAGCCTTGGCCTTTAGTTCAAGTTCTCTCAAGAAACCTCAAATTTTTGACCAGGTCTTTGGCTTCATATATATCAGCTGAAAAACATTTAAATGCACGGTACCAGAATTAATGTCAGATAGAGGCCGCAATCAACGGGCACATCCTCCATTTTTGTTCATTATTGGCAACTCTAATACTCCGTACTGTATGTACTTAAGCTACTCTCAACACAAGAATTAAGCAACAAGACAGGAATGGCATTTCCGTCCGGATTAAACTACACCCTTCACCCTATAAATAATATCCAATCTCGTTTAGGTGAATACACTTACGAAATTGGCCATGTTGCCCTGCGGACTGAGTGACTGACAGTGATGGCTCCAAACACTACAGCATCCTCTTTGCCTACTAGGCAAAGGCTTTGCCTAGTGCAACCAAAGGGTCTCCGGCGAAGCGCTTACGGGTAAAGCCAGCTTTGCCTAGGGTCAACCTTTGGGCACTCAGCAAAGACTTTGCCTAGTGTCGTGCTGGCACTAGGCAAAGATTTGACGCCGTCGGCCAACCACGCATGTCGTTATTGTTTTTTTTTTCTTTTCTTTGCCTAGTGCAACACTCGGCAAAGAATTTTTATTTTTTTTAAAAAAAAATATCTTTGCCGAACGTCACGGCTCCGACACTAGGCAAAGACCTCTTTTTTTTAAAAAAAAAAATATATCTTTGCCTAGTGCCTCTTTCCCTGACACTAAGCAAAGCCTATATTCTTTACCGAGTGCATTGTTAATGCACTAGACAAAGCCACCTCTAAAATTCTTTTTTTTTTGTTTTTTTTGCTTTTCCATGTAAACAACAATGCACATATACATATGATAGAAACCACATTCAACAGCAATATACAAAAAATGATATTTATATATAGCAAACGACCAAATTTGTCCGAAATCCATAATTTGTTCGAAATCATAATATATTTCAAACAAGTTGAAATCCACAAGCTCTCTAGTTCACAAGTTCAATACATAGAAACTACTCCGCAAACGGCTCACGGCGACAGTGCCCCAGTGTGCGATCCCGGCAACGGTTCGGGTGTGGTTGGCCCGGCGTGCGATGCCGACGACCCTCAGACCTGGTTCGACGCCGTCCCCGATTGACGCTGCGAAAAAAAAGAAGAGATTGCATGTGAGTGACAAGATAAAAATATAAGGAGTGTAAATAAAAGTTGAAAATTTTGGCAGCACCTTGTTTTCACATCCAGAATTCTTTGCACGTGAAGATAAAGAGATAGCATCCATGCATTATTCTTGCTGGTCATGAAGAAAGGATCCTGAAATCTTTCATTTTCCATGAAAAGATCTGTTCTTCTCCGGTGGGTCGGGCAAAGGATAATCCAATTCTGAAGCATATTTGCTAGATCATAGCCAGCAGGGTGTTCATATATCCTTCCAACTAGCCAGTACCCTGAAAAAAAATACTATTCCTTAGTTTTCAAAGTCCCTACAGGGCAGCCGCACTATCTTAAAACTCCACATGCATAACATACATGCATATTTACTGGTATGACACGCCTAAATGAATACCTTTATATAAACATTTGGGGTTGTAGATCGACACCACTAGGTGAATTAAAATGTCAAATCAAAGCATTCTCATCATCAAGAAAAAAAAATAGTGGCATGTGTACAAAGTAGAAAAGAAACCAAAAGGCCAAAGGTTGCTGAATTGAAGCAAGATTTCACTACACAGCCTTTCACCAGCAATAATGAGTATATATATGCATCATTATTGCCCATTGTGCTGCTCAAACCTGTGACATGAAATACTAGCTGCTCCTCCCCGGTGGAGATTAACTGCGAGGGCCAACCGAGAGCCTGTATATGTGATTCTAGCATTTATCTAGCTCCCACGCTTTCTCTAGTTCACGGCAAAGTATAAAAACAAGGGGAAATTATTTATGAAATGCTCGCACAGTTATATTCCATATCCAGCTACACGACAAACTTGATGTTATCAAAGTAGAATTAGATGGAAACAAAGACGGTCTGGTAGTCTCTAGACACAGGGTACCTCTGAAAAATCGTAACGTATACTCCCGCGTAAATAGATAAGTTTCTGTTTTCAGTATGACATGGTCCAGATAGGATCTGGGACTACTACGGACAAGAATCAAGTGATGCAAGTGAGGGCCTAGAGAGATGCACACACCTTCATATTGCACAACCCTCTGGCAGGCGATGCTGGTGCTTTGTTGCTACCTTCCTCCCATATTGCACTAATCTTCATCTGATACCATCTGCACATGATCCAAAAACCATCTCACTAAATGTTTACACTTCACATACAAGTGACAAAAAATCTTCACATGCGGCATCAGTGAGAATTGTATGTACATAACTCACACACAAGTTGCAGTGAGGGCCTGGGGGAACAAAATCATGGGGACAATCAGGATTCCCCAGGTGCGAGAAGAAATGCCTGGAATGCGTAGTGGTCATACCCTTTACCTCAAAGCACTCGGACCTTTTACATGTTCTCTCCAAAAACATGTTTGTTCTCCCTAAAAGGCAGTAGAGAAACTAAACTCGAGAAAAAGTCTCGGCAATTCTCACCCTTGCTGGAACAGATCGAGGTTGTGGAAGCGGTGGATGTAAATGGCCTCCTCGTGCACCATCTCCATGACGTCCGGTGGCCTCAAGCAGACCCTGGGCCCCTTGGCCGCCGGCGCCGCTCCTTCCCCCACGCCTTGACAAGTTTCATGATTTTCGGACTTCATTTGTTTTTTATATAATTTTAAAACACTCCGACCACAAGCGGGTCGTCAAGTTTCGCGAACAAGACATTCAAAATTTTGTGTTAGTTTCTGGATACGGCCTGAAAATACACCCTCCAACATGAATATCATTTTTTGGATGGCTACGTTTCATTATTTCATCCACCTGCAGTTCAAATTTACCTTTTCGGAAAAAATACAAGTAAACAAAATTAATTCAAGAAATATAGCAAAAAGTTATAAAAAGGTCCCAAATTTAAACATGTGCTTGTATACAATATATAAGGCCTACAAAAAAAATTTGAAAGCAAAACAAAAAAAAAACAAAAATTCTTTGCCTAGTGCCTGGGTTGGCACTAAGCAAAAAGGTACTTTGCCGAGTGCCAGGTTAAGGCCCTAGGCAAAGCAAGCTCCTTTGCCGAGTGTCGTAGGCCGGCACTAGGCAAAGTGCCTCTTTGCCAAGTGTCGACCATGACCCTAGGCAAAGAATCTGACGGCGTCGGTCGGGGGCCGTCAGCGGACGCCGTCTTTGCCTAGTGTTACCTTTGCCGAGGGTTGCACTAGGCAAAGACCATCTTTGCCTAGTGCTGGGCTTCGCCGAGTGTCGTCAGCCCCACGGCACTAGGTGAAGGCTTGTTTCGCTGAGTGTTTTGCTTCGCCTAGTGCCTGACTTCGCAATACTAGGCAAAGCCTGGCTTTGCCGAGTGCCCACGTTTTGGCTCTAGGCGAAGCCAGAGGCACTAGACAAATTTCATGTTTCCCATAGTGAAATTATACATCACTTTGACTTTGTTCTAGATTGAATATAACCGATTTGGTGCTAACAAAACCAAAACGACTTAATGCTTTGGAACGGATGGAGCATCCTGTTGTATGGGAAGATATCAATAAAAGGCGACGAGTTCATGGAGTGCAGCATAGGCCTAAACAGAAGTTTATAATCCGTCAAGAAACTCGATAATCTAGAATTTTTTAGACAGATTAGCATGAAAGACAAATGGCCAGACCACGACAATGGTATATCATCATGTGGTGCACACGTTTATAAGGTACCTCAAGCCAGATTCAGCATATTTCAGCAACAGCTGATCGGCCATCCAAGAGCCGCCGAGTCGGAGAGAAAAACTGGCATCGCCATCTTGCCTTCATATCCATTCAGCTCATGTTCCATATATTAAAACGACTTCTCACGGTCCACGTGTAAACATAGTTTTCTAGGCTTCTAGCAAACCATGCGAGGGTGCCCCCGACAGGAGCTCAAATCGTCAACATATACATTATTTTATGCCATCTGGACAAGAGAGAACACAAAGAATGCACTCAAAATACGTACTACTCCGTATCGCAAATAGAAGTCGTTTAGGACAGCGACACGGTCTTCAAAGCATAACTTTGACCACTTGTTTCTTTAAAAATATTTGTTGTAAAATGGTATATATATATTTTTATGAAAGTACTCTTCAAGACAAATTTATCTATATGATTTTATATCTTTAAACTCAATAATTTAAAAGTTATTCATGATTTATATTCCTAATGTTTGACCGAACCCTTTTCTAAAACAACTTCTAAATAGGATACGGAGGGAGTATTCTGTATCTCTTCTTATCCTCAGTCCCTACCGTTTTCTTCAATATTTTAATTTTCTCTCTTCTTGCCACTAGCGATTTCAACTGGCCCGTTGCAGAGGCCCTAGCAACCACACATATAGCATAAATAAAAAGGGCGGGACTGTTCGCCTGATTAATTAGTTTATCCATTTGGATGCCTTTTTTGTGTGTGGGGAGCACCGGAGCAGGCGAGCAGCTATGGAGTGAGCTTGGCTGGTGAGTGGTGACTGCCTGATTGGTGGTGTGGTGTGGTGTGGTGTGTTCCAAATTCCATGGCCTCATGCATGCTGCGAGTATCCCAGGGGGCAGGGGAATCTACAGCGTTGCCCACCTATTACATTCAACGTACGTCACAAGAGGAGGGCCAGCAGCACAGCACGACGCAGAATCTTTTGCTATTCAGTAAGCTTGTTAACAGTTTTTTTTTTTTGGATTACAATGAGGACGGTCATGACGCCAGCACACCACCCATTTGGTTGAACAAAACGATACGTGGGGTAGTAGTATCTGATCAGGCCAGCAGCAGCAGGCACATTGCACAAGCACACGGTCCATTTCTATTTTGGCGGCTATCCATTTCGGTCCCTATGAAGACCAGAAGCGCCTGCCGCCTGGATGGAGTTACTGCCTCCGTCCCTATTTAACTGTCGTCCGGGAAGCGTGTCTGTGAGGGAAACACGGTTTTTTCTAGAGACAGTTATTTAGGGACGGAGGGAGTAGGTCATTATGACGGCTGCGTGTTCACAAAACGGCGCAAAAGAGTTATTACAGATATGTACCTGATTTATTTATGTAATATATATTCATCTAAGGGAGAGGACATATGTAGGAAGTTATATGCGTGATATTTCACAGTCCTATCGCTTCTAATTTAACATAAGAAATTGAATTTTGAATCGTAAACTAATTTCTTTCAGGAGACTAGTTAAGGCCCTTCTGTATGAAAAATCATAACTAAACACCAACTGTGTATTAATTGGAGCTTGAGGTTTGAATTCAAACTTGATTTTGATTTCTGAGGTACAAGTTCTAATTGAAAACTGAGCTATCAACTTTGAATCCCAAGTTTTCTTGTTTTTGTTCGAATTCAATTTTCCATATTTGGAACTCAATGTTTTTACCTACAACGTACTCCAGTAAGCACGAAACAGATAAAAACTGTCATTTCGTTTTGGCGTCGTGCTTTTCTGTGTTGACTGTTGAGTGATCAAGCGCGCGTGGGATGGGCTCGACTTAAGATGAAGTTGTTGCTGCTGTACGTACTGTATTTGTTTAGCTATGAGTGGCCAGGGCTAACTAGCAGCAAATCTTCACTTGCGTGTTAATTTATGAGTGCTAACTAGCAGCAAATCATCACTTGCGTTAGTATATGGGTGGCCAGGGCTCATCGCTTACTACTGCGAAAAGATCATTGGAAAATGGAAAGTATTTTGGAACCGCGGGACAGGACACACTCCAGTGGCACGCAGATGATGCGCCGGTGTGGTAGTGTACGGCGCAAATCGAGTGCCAACGCCGGATGCGCCGGGCTCCGCCGTGGACCCTCTGCCCGCCACTCCTCCGCCTGCTACGGGAATTTGGGTCGGGGATCCGCGCGCGTGTCCCCAGAAAGGCAGGAACCAACCCATCAATCGGAGCAGCCCGTGACTGCAAATCCGCAACGGCCACGGACGATGGCCGTCGCGGGCTCGCGGCTCTACAGCCACTCCAGCCGGGCCAACAACACAACGCGCACGCTCCAACCCACACGCCACTCAGGGGCATCTGTCGTGTCTTAGAAGCCTAGTGCTGTCTTCTTCCTCCCCTCTTCCTCCTCAACCTTCCTCACCGCCACCCTCGCCGGCCCCTGCCCCTCTCCCGGCGCTCTCGCCGGCGGTATGGGCAGGCGAGCCGGCCTCCTTCCCCTTCCCCTCACCTCTTCCCTTCTCCCTCTCCTGCTTTTGCTTCTTGTTTCTAACTTCTTCTTTTCAATAAGAGCACCTTCCTTCAGATCCGAGGGAGTCCTGTCCCGGTGGATCGAGCGGTCGCCGTCCGCGGCCATGGCCAGCCAGCCACCGTTGTGGCCGCAGCAGCGCCCGCCGCTGAGGCTCGCGGGGCGCGTCAAAGACAAGATCTGGCGGTCCTAGTGGTTGCAGAAGGCAAGGCCGCCGCCGGTGCCCGGAAGCCGGAGGAGCAGGCGCGGATCCTCGGCTCGTCATCCTCGACGGCAGCAACGACACTGTGTGGTCCTCCGCGGAGCCCTCCGTCGGGAGCGGTGAAGGGTCGAGATGGCGGACTAGAGGGGGGGTGAATAGTCCTTTTTAAAAACTTAAACTTAATCGCAGTAGAATGGCTAACCGAAACAAATGCGGAATTAAAAACTATCGGTCTAGCCAAGACTACACCCCTCTACCTATACTCTATGACACCTTACAAAAGATCCTAAACAATGCAAATAAGGTGTCGGGCTAGCTAGAGCTCACCTAAACAATTCTAGCTTGCAAGGTTACACAAACCTAAGCAACTAGTACTCAAACAACCGGGGAGCTCCTACACATGCCACTAAGCAAAAGCGCGAAGCCTAAGCTCACTAGCAATGCTCAATAACAAGGCTACACAAGCCAAATTAGAGAGCTCAACTTAGCTACACAAACTAAGCAATGTGACTAGCAAGACTACAAGTCAACTAGTCACTCATGGGATCAACTCTATGCTACACAAGCAAGATAGCTACACAAGCACAATATGTATGAAAGTAAATACAAGCTTGTGTAAGGAGATTGCAAACCACCGAGAAGAGTAGACAATGTTGACACGGTGATTTTTCCCCGAGGTTCACTTGGTTGCCACCAAGCTAGTCCCCGTTGTGTCGACCACACACTTTGGTAGTTCGGCGGCTAATAGGCACCACACCTAGCTCGACACTCGAGCGCCGCAAGAACTCACCCACAAGTGAGGGTAACTCAATGACACGCGCAATCCACTAGAGTTGCTCTTCGCGATCCCCGCGGGGCGAGCACAATGCCCCTCACAATCCTTCTCCGGAGCCACGCACAATCTTCACGCGGGCTTCACGACGGAGACTCGATCACCAAGCCGTCTAGGAGGTGGCAACCTCCAAGAGTAATAAGCACCACCGGCTTGCAACTCGAACACCTAGTGCCACTCGATGCTATCTCTCAAAGCAACGCACTAGGATCACTCTCTCACACAATCAGATGAGCACTAAAGCATATGTGTGTTAGAGGGCTCCCAAGCACATCCACACAAGCCACCAAGGCTTTGGAGTGCTCCAGCCACCGGCCCAAAGCCGACCTCAACGACTATATATAGCCTCAACGGCCAACTAGCCGTTATGCCCCTTCACTGGGCATTCTGCGCTCCGGTCGGTAGTACCGACCCCTCCTGGGCGGTACTACCGGCTTAGTCAAACTAGCCGTTACCTCACATCGCGCAGATTTAGGCAAACCACCGACCCCTGGTCGGTTCCTCCGAGGTCGGTAGTACCGAGGTCATGGCGGTACTACCGCCAGGCCAAAATCGCCGCGACCAGAGAGCTCTGCGAAAAAACAGCCACTACCGACCTTGCGTCGGTACCACCGCGGGCGGTAGTACCGAGGTAATGGCGGTACTACCGCCAGGCCATTTTCAACTCAAACCAGAGAGCTCCGCAAACTTGGTTACTACCGGCCATAGGTCGGTACCACCGCGGGCGGTAGTACCGAGGTAATGGCGGTACTACCGGCAAGCTATTTTCGAAAACAACAGAGAGCCTCGCGAGACTCCTCAGGGCCACAGTACCACCGACCATCCGGTCGGTACCACCGCCGGCGGTAGTACCGAGGTAATGGCGGTACCACCGCCAGGCCAAAACCGCTTCGGTCCAGAGAGGTCTGCGCGCTGCATCCTTGGGCGGTACCACCGACAACCCAGGGTCGGTACTACCGACAACACACAGAAAACTTCATTTTCATCTCCGAGTTGATCCAAACCAACTCCAACAACTTCTCCTTTGCAAATGTGCTAACACCAACAAGTGTACAACATCATGTGCATGTGTGTTAGCATTTTCACAAACAATTTTCAAAGGATTTTCACTTGCTCTCACCACGCCACTCGATCTTAGTAACATCGCAAAGTTAGATCGCTCAAGTGGCACTAGATGACCGATATGCAAACAAGTTTGCTCCTCTTAATAGTACGGCCATCTATCCTAAACCCGGTCATAATCTTCTCTACACACCTATGACCGGTGAAATGAAATGCCCTACAAATATACCTTTGCCTTGCGCATTCCATTCCATCTCCTTCGGTGTTGATGCAACACATGCACCAACCTATCTTCAAATGATATGATCCACTTCATATCATCACATGGCCTCCATGGTCCATCGATCTTGACATCACTTGCTCTTCACCATCGCTTCGGTCCTTCGGCGCCAAGTCTTGCTTAAGCCTCCCGACACTCGGTACCAACCGGCTTCAAAGCCTCAACTTGCCCTTCACCTTCGCAACCGGTCCATCAAGCCAAGTCCTTGCCTTGATCTTCTTCATCTTAGCCATATGACCACATGTCATGTCCAATATGCATTAAGCTCCTTCTTCATCTTCATGCATGAGCATTGCAACATCCTCCAAGCCAATTCTCCTCTATGGCCATATGTTGCTCACACATGATCACCTATGGACTAATCACTTGTGTAATTTACTTCAAAACCATATTAGTCCACCTAAGTTGTCACTCAATTACCAAAACCAAACTAGGACCTTTCAATCTCCCCCTTTTTGGTAATTGATGACAACTCTACAAAGATATGGAAATTAAGCTCTTTGGATTCTATGTTACTTATCCAACGTTAAGACCATATAAGAGAATTTGGATAAGCACCATACAACCCAACTTTGTAGTGTTAACTCCCCCTACATGTGTGCTCAAATGGTTTGGTTTCAAGCTTGCACACATGCATAAATATGAAATTTGTGGGAGTGTTAGCACTACTAAGTGATGCTAAGGTATACATGATGAAATTTTACCTTTGAAGCGTGCATACCACATTTTGATTCATCCTTAGCATCGAAGAGTAGCTAGACATCATAAAACTAGAAAACCCCGTGAGATCAACATTAATAGCAAGGGTCTAGTTTTGCATTAAAAGCACAAGTCTAGCTATTAACCTATGCATGCTAGTTATCAATTCATCAATTAAATCCTATAACTAGCATACACCACACAAGCATGCATATAAATTTTAAAACTTATGCAATGCAAGCAAGCACATGATTATGCACATATCAAATGCAAACAACCAAGTTCATGAGCTTGCTCCCCCTACTTGTGTGCTCTCATTGTCCAAGAATTTGATCCTTCAATCTTGCTCCCTCTTGATCCATGTCCATCTTCTTTTCTCCCTCTTTGTCCTTGACATATCATAATTGACATATCCTTTCCATACTTCTCTCCCCCTTTGTCATCAATGACCATAAAAGGTATGCTCTTTTCTCACAAAGGGTGACACTAGGGTAGATGGTTGACACTTTAGGCTTCATTTTTGATGGACACTACTATATGTGTTGGAATGAAACCCACTTGAAGGATCTTTGACCTTGATACCACTAGGTGGGGCACCTCCCTTATGTCATAGCATGGGTCATCCAATTGATAAACTTGAGCTCTTGTTGGAGAGGGATGCTTTGCTTGATTTGATCACTTATAGTTGAGGATCACTTGAAGTCTTGTAGGATACCACTTGAATGAAAGTTTAAACTTGATATCCATTTGCATTATTGTCTTCTTCTTGAACTCTTGTCGTCTTCATGAGCTTCTCATTTGTGACTTGAACTAGGCAATATTGCATAAGATATCTAACTCGGTTTGCTCTAGAGTAAGCTTCTTCTTCACACATCTTTCAATGGTTATCTTACTCATGTTGAATTAGACACTTGAATGTTCATCTTCTAGATCAAGTACTTGGGTTCACTAGCTCATGAACAAATTCACATACTATCCACTAGATCATATAGTCAATCAAGCAATAGTGGTAGGCTATGAATTTAAACTTTTCAATTGTTATGCATGATCCTATTGAGCATGTACTATATGCACTAACCGCATACTAGTAAGGGATGAATATGATCATGCACACTACAATGATACCTTTGCTATCTTGGAGTAGAGGATAGTCATTTGATTCCAATTAAGCTCCAAATAGCAATGTGAAGTCCATGGTGAAGACCAATATATACCAATTGATAGAACAAATCTTCACTCATATGATTAAGTGCGCTATCTTGTTGTGGTTGGCTTGCCTTCTTCATTTGAACATAGCTTGCATATGAATACCACTTGAATTGTCATGATTTGCTTTACTATCTTGCATGTTGCTTGCTTTGCTTGGTCAAATCCTTTTATTGCTTCAACTAAGCATCTCAAATATCCTTTGAATCACCACTTCCATATTAGCCTTCCAAGTATCATACTGGGTTAACCTACCAAAGGCGGCAAGCCCCTACAAAAGGGAGAAGTGACCTCTCTCCAAAGAACCATCCTTGATACTCACTTGAATTGACCTTGTTTGATTGATCCAATTAAACTCTTCTTGAAAATGTGACTTGAATTCCTCTTTGAGTCCTTTTCTTTCTTCCAAATGATCTTCAATTTGATACTAGAGCTTCATCTTTCTCTTCATCTTGATGTTGGTCTTGATCTTCAATTTGAGTACCAATGTGTGCCAATACACTTCTTAATCAAATGAACTTGTACTCATCTTTGTCATGCTTCTAGCTCATTTCAAAACCAAACATAGGTCCCTCAACCACTTATAACATGATTCCAACTTGAGGGCCTTTCAATCAAGTGACTCTATATTAATCCAATATTTGTCACTTTTCTGGCAGATTCTGTCCTTCTCAAGAAACATGCATATCTCCCAAAATATAAGTCTAATGACTATGAAATTTGGTGGAGATGTGCCTCTCTAAGTGATTCTAGCAGCCATAAAAATTTGAGCTTCATTGGCTTTCTAGATTGCTACCAGATTTCAATTCTTTCCATAGTACTACATGCTGAAAACTGCTGCACAATAGTTGACAAGATCTACTCCAAAACCAAAGTACATCTTATCCAATAATCATGAATTTTGCACAGCGACTAATATCACAAGTGTAGAGCATGTGTACCAAATTTCAAGCCAATCCAAATAGATTTGATCATTCAAACATGGCTATTATCACAGCTAGCTCAGATTTCAGATTTTTGACAACTTTGAGCAATTGAGCTATACTCTACCAATATGAATCAAACTTGAGCTAACATGTTTGAATACTCTCACAAGACATATATCCATTCAAATCACTTACTAAAGAAGTCTCATGAACATATCCATTCAAACTAACTCAATTTTGATCACTAAGCAATTTATCCATTCAATCATCTTATAGCAAGCAACATATGCATATATATCCGATTCAATCAACTCATATGCATTTAAAAGAACATGATCAACTAGAGATATACCTTAGTAGCTCATGATCATCAAATAGCAAGCTTCAACTCAATTGTTTTGCAAGCCTTCAAATATTTCCAAACAACCACCACAACTTGATCTTTTGCACTTGTTCGTTGTAGCACTTGGACTTCACTTCACTTCACTTGGCATTGGGATGATAATAGCAATAAGCTTCATTTCTTGACTCAATCACATGATGAATAATATGAAATCAATTGAGTCAAGCCTCCAATGCTATGGTACCTACACACATTCATCCACTTTTTGATGGTACCCAAACTAGTTTGGGTCCTCTCAAGTTAGGAGCAACATACTTAGGCATAGCCTTAGTATGAGTAGCGGGATGAGTTGCAATAGTAGCCTTAGAGGTACCATTTTCATCCTTCCTAAGCATAGAATCATTAACAATTGAAATAGGCTTAGGGGTCATACCTAGGGGACATGAATGAGCCATGTGTCCCCTTTCCCGGCATGAGTAGCAAACTCTCTTTGATTGAGCCTTTTTCTTCCTTGCTCATGTTTTGCTTCTCATTGCCTTGCTTCTTCTTGTTTGCTTGATCCTTCTTCTCAAGCTGTTTGGACAACCCGAAGCTAGGTGGCCCAATTCATCACAATTGTAGCACTTGATGTGAGCCAAAACTTTCTTCTTTTCTTCATTCTTGCTCATCATCATTTTGGCATCTTGAATGTGAGTTGGATGCCTTGCTCTTTCCGCCCTTCTTGTTTTCTTCTTCATCATCAAGTCACCATCATGATGGTTGTTCTTGATTTGAACTTGGGGCTTCTTCTTGTTGGGGCAAGCTTTTGCAAGATGTCCCATCTCATGGCATTGATAGCACATGAAATGAGATAGCTTCTTTCTTCTTGCTTCCTCATTTTCTTGCCCTTGGCATTGCTTTTGTTGAAGCCAATGCCACTCTTGTCACCATAGCTTCTTTGATTCTTCATCATGTGCTCATGGGTGACCTTTGATTTGCACCACCTCTCTAACTTGTTGCTCAAGTTCTTCACTTCACTTTTGAGCTCATTGTTCTCCTTCAAAAGGTTAGTCTCACAAGACATAGAAGTAGAACAAGCATCTAGATGTAAAGAACATGGCATAGATAATAAATCTTCACAAGAGGTGGATACATGCTTCTTTTCTTCATCACAAGGGTTAGCACAAGTATGCGATTGATCAATTGTCCCATGTGATGAGCTCTCACTAGTTTTAATTTGTTCATTAGAAAGCTTACTAGTGAGAAAAGCATGGTCTTTTACCAAATTATCATGAGTAACACATAGTTCCTCATGAGTCAATTTAAGCTCATCATGTGAACAAGTAGTAACATAAAGTAAATGATTTTGTTGTTCACATGCATTCTTTAGAAATGAGTTTTCTAATGTCAATTTTGCATTTTAGCTAACTCATTTTCTAAAGCAATGGTCATGCTAGCAAGTCTACTAACAAGCTCATCATAGGAATCATGATTAATCATATTGCAATTTGATACCTTAGTGTCACCTTGTGACATGAAGCAATATGATGATGTTGGAGAGCTTGTAGTAGCATCATCATTGGAGCATGTACCATTATTACCATCAAGTGTGCTTGAGGTTGAATCATCACTTGCATCACTTGAGGCATCATCTTCCATCTTGTCAAGTGTGCTTGAAGTATTTTCATTGATTGCATCACTTGAACATGAGGTGGAGCAATCTTCCACAACAACTATGTTGCGGTCATGCTCAACATCCTCATGTACCACCGGTTCATCCTCCTTTATGAACTTGCCATCATCAAACGTGGAGGGATCACCGAAGGTGGTCTTGATGGAATCCCACATCTCATGGGCGGTCCCTTTGGAGTTGATCTTGTAAAACAACTCAAAACTCAATGCATCCATTAGATAACAATAAGCATTTGCATCAAGCTCAAAGAGATCCTTTTGAGCTTTGGTGAGATTTTTATGGTCTAAGATATGAGAGAGACCACTAGTGATAATCCACCAAAACTTTGGCCCCTTTGCACGAAAATGATCAAGCATATGATGTTTCCATTGTGCAAAGTGTGTGCCATCAAAAATATGTGTATCACACACATCATCTAGCCCACTAGACGCCATCCTCTCGGGTCGGTGAAGACCACAAATGAGAGACCTCGCTCCGATACCAATTGAAGGGTCGAGATGGCGGACTAGAGGGGGGGTGAATAGTCCTTTTTAAAAACTTAAACTTAATCGCAGTAGAATGGCTAACCGAAACAAATGCGGAATTAAAAACTATCGGTCTAGCCAAGACTACACCCCTCTACCTATACTCTATGACACCTTACAAAAGATCCTAAACAATGCAAATAAGGTGTCGGGCTAGCTAGAGCTCACCTAAACAATTCTAGCTTGCAAGGTTACACAAACCTAAGCAACTAGTACTCAAACAACCGGGGAGCTCCTACACATGCCACTAAGCAAAAGCGCGAAGCCTAAGCTCACTAGCAATGCTCAATAACAAGGCTACACAAGCCAAATTAGAGAGCTCAACTTAGCTACACAAACTAAGCAATGTGACTAGCAAGACTACAAGTCAACTAGTCACTCATGGGATCAACTCTATGCTACACAAGCAAGATAGCTACACAAGCACAATATGTATGAAAGTAAATACAAGCTTGTGTAAGGAGATTGCAAACCACCGAGAAGAGTAGACAATGTTGACACGGTGATTTTTCCCCGAGGTTCACTTGGTTGCCACCAAGCTAGTCCCCGTTGTGTCGACCACACACTTTGGTAGTTCGGCGGCTAATAGGCACCACACCTAGCTCGACACTCGAGCGCCGCAAGAACTCACCCACAAGTGAGGGTAACTCAATGACACGCGCAATCCACTAGAGTTGCTCTTCGCGATCCCCGCGGGGCGAGCACAATGCCCCTCACAATCCTTCTCCGGAGCCACGCACAATCTTCACGCGGGCTTCACGACGGAGACTCGATCACCAAGCCGTCTAGGAGGTGGCAACCTCCAAGAGTAATAAGCACCACCGGCTTGCAACTCGAACACCTAGTGCCACTCGATGCTATCTCTCAAAGCAACGCACTAGGATCACTCTCTCACACAATCAGATGAGCACTAAAGCATATGTGTGTTAGAGGGCTCCCAAGCACATCCACACAAGCCACCAAGGCTTTGGAGTGCTCCAGCCACCGGCCCAAAGCCGGCCTCAACGACTATATATAGCCTCAACGGCCAACTAGCCGTTATGCCCCTTCACTGGGCATTCTGCGCTCCGGTCGGTAGTACCGACCCCTCCTGGGCGGTACTACCGGCTTAGTCAAACTAGCCGTTACCTCACATCGCGCAGATTTAGGCAAACCACCGACCCCTGGTCGGTTCCTCCGAGGTCGGTAGTACCGAGGTCATGGCGGTACTACCGCCAGGCCAAAATCGCCGCGACCAGAGAGCTCTGCGAAAAAACAGCCACTACCGACCTTGCGTCGGTACCACCGCGGGTGGTAGTACCGAGGTAATGGCGGTACTACCGCCAGGCCATTTTCAACTCAAACCAGAGAGCTCCGCAAACTTGGTTACTACCGGCCATAGGTCGGTACCACCGCGGGCGGTAGTACCGAGGTAATGGCGGTACTACCGGCAAGCTATTTTCGAAAACAACAGAGAGCCTCGCGAGACTCCTCAGGGCCACAGTACCACCGACCATCCGGTCGGTACCACCGCCGGCGGTAGTACCGAGGTAATGGCGGTACCACCGCCAGGCCAAAACCGCTTCGGTCCAGAGAGGTCTGCGCGCTGCATCCTTGGGCGGTACCACCGACAACCCAGGGTCGGTACTACCGACAACACACAGAAAACTTCATTTTCATCTCCGAGTTGATCCAAACCAACTCCAACAACTTCTCCTTTGCAAATGTGCTAACACCAACAAGTGTACAACATCATGTGCATGTGTGTTAGCATTTTCACAAACAATTTTCAAAGGATTTTCACTTGCTCTCACCACGCCACTCGATCTTAGTAACATCGCAAAGTTAGATCGCTCAAGTGGCACTAGATGACCGATATGCAAACAAGTTTGCTCCTCTTAATAGTACGGCCATCTATCCTAAACCCGGTCATAATCTTCTCTACACACCTATGACCGGTGAAATGAAATGCCCTACAAATATACCTTTGCCTTGCGCATTCCATTCCATCTCCTTCGGTGTTGATGCAACACATGCACCAACCTATCTTCAAATGATATGATCCACTTCATATCATCACATGGCCTCCATGGTCCATCGATCTTGACATCACTTGCTCTTCACCATCGCTTCGGTCCTTCGGCGCCAAGTCTTGCTTAAGCCTCCCGACACTCGGTACCAACGGCTTCAAAGCCTCAACTTGCCCTTCACCTTCGCAACCGGTCCATCAAGCCAAGTCTTGCCTTGATCTTCTTCATCTTAGCCATATGACCACATGTCATGTCACATATGCATTAAGCTCCTTCTTCATCTTCATGCATGAGCATTGCAACATCCTCCAAGCCAATTCTCCTCTATGGCATATGTTGCTCACACATGATCACCTATGGACTAATCACCTGTGTAATTTACTTCAAACACATATTAGTCCACCTAAGTTGTCACTCAATTACCAAAACCAAACTAGGACCTTTCAAGCGGGAACTTCAAGGTGCGCGCCGCCGCGCATCACCTGGACACCGGCAACCTCGTGCTCAGCGCCGACGACAGCGGCTCTGCGCTGAGCGTGGCGTGGCCGAACTTCGACTACCCGCCGGGCAAGCTGCTCCCGGCCATGAAGCTTGGGGTGGACGTCCGAGTCGGCATCACCTGGAAAATCACGGAGTGGCGGAGCGCTTCCGACCTGAGGAGCAGTTCGGTCCCTCATCTCAGAAACCCGTGCTTGCGCCCCGCGGTCTTCGGGCCGGCGGCGTGGGTGAGCACCGACAACGCGGTGGCCAAGGCAGGGACGGAGTCATCGACGGCGCCGCCTGCGCCTTGTGGACTTCTGGTCCGCGGCGCGGGCGTGAGCCAGCGACCTCGTCTGCGCGGTGGGCCTGGTGCGGACGCCGCCTGGTGGCGAGCACCAAGCCATGGCGGTCGAAGTTCCGGTGTGTTCGTGCTGCTCCAGATCCCCTTCGGTGGCGACTTCCCCTTCGGCGGCGTGCCCGTGATCCACCGATCCACCTGCTCAGTCAAAGCGGCTTTACGGGTGGAGACCCGACCCGTTACTGTTTCGGGTGCGGGTTTTGGCAGGAGGTTTGGGTCTTTCGGAGCTCCAGGTCAAGACCACATATGCAGCCAAGATCAACACTGTTCGACATGGACATGTTCGGCGAAGAGCTTAGATGAAGCTTCATCCCAGATACTACGCAGCCCTAGAAGAGTTCAATCATTTTCAGATTCTCAACTGTTTCCACTAGTTCGACATCTTTTCGTAGCTGATCATCTGAGTCCGTTGTTTCCTCCATCATATCCACGACTCAGTTTTCAACCTCAGCAGCTTATGCTCTTTGGAGGTGCTCGATGGCCTGTGTCGCCAATAACCGGTGCAAAGTTCATCGTGTTCCTTTTGGGACACATTATGGGTCCATATTCAGCTGCGAGACTGTCGAGTCTAGTGACCCAATTTAGAGTTTATTGTGACTCTTCGGCTTCCTGCTCTGGAACAAATCTTTATGCTCTCGGCGATCTGGACCGTCTGGCTAGTAATTGGATATCCAATACCCAATCTTATGTACTATCTTTCTAAATATTAATATATCATGCTTCCTGTCAAAAAAAAAAAAAAAAACACACACACACAACGCGCACGCCTTCCTCGCGCGCGCATCCCCCAGGTCCCGCCGTCCCCGCTGCTGCTCCAAGCCTCCACCTATAAAACCAACGGCCTCTCTTCTGACCCGCCACGCCACTCGGCACGGCAAAAGGCACTGGAACAGCACACCCACGAATGATGGCCGGGTACCGCCGCGCCATCTCGTTCCCGGCCCGGAAGCCCGCGGCTCCGGACGGCCCCTTCGCGCTGGCGACCGCGAGCGACAAGCTGGCCGCGTACCGCATCCGCTCGTCCAGCCTCCCCTGCCGCTTCCACCCGCTGCTGCTGCAGCTGGACGACGACGTGGCCGCGCTGCGCCTCGTGATCGGCCAGCCCTCCCCGCCGCCCCGCGGCGCGTCCACCGCGTCCGCGGGCGCGCCGCCGCCGCCACCGCCGTCGGCGTCGTCCGTGTCCGCGGCGGCGTCGCAGGTGTGCCGGGTGCTCGTCTCGCTCTCGGAGCTGCTGCGCCACCCGCAGGCGCAGGAGCCGCTGCGCCGCCTGGGCCGGTCGTCGCGCCTCGCGGAGCGGCTGCTGGACGACTTCCTCCGCCTCGCGGACGCGCACGGCAGCTTCCGCCAGTCCCTCGTCGCGCTCGCCGCGCTCCAGGCCGAGACGCGCGCCGCGCTGCGCCGCCGCCGCGGCGGGGACCCGGCCAGGCTGGCGTCCGCGTCGCGCGCGCAGCGGCGCGCGGCGCGCGACCTACCGCGCCTCGCGGCCGCCGTGCGCGCCGTGGCCGCCAGGGCCCCCGCGCCGCTCCCCGAGGGTCTGCCCGCCGACACCGCCGCGCTCGCGGCCGCGCTCGCCGACGCCACCGTCGCCGTGGCGTCCGGCTCCGCGGCCGTCTTCTCGGGCCTCTCCTCGCTCTCCAACGCCGCCTGCGCCTCCGCCCGCGTCGACGTCGCCTCCACGCCGTGCTGGGTCACCGCCCCCGCGAGGCTCGCCGGCTCGACGGACGCGCCGAGGACCAGGGCCAGCCGCCGCCACCGCATATGGTGGGTGGCCGACCTCGTGCGCTGGATGTCGCGCGCCAAGCGGCGGTCCGCCGAGAAGCAGAACGCCGGCGAAGACGTGGACGAGGCTTCCACCGTGCAGCTCCGGCCCGAGGAGGCACGCGTGAAGCCCGAGGAGAGGGCGCGGAAGGCGGCGTTCGAGCGGCACGAGAACTTGGAGCGCTGCATCGCCAGCGTCGACGGCAGCGGCGAGAAGGTGTTCCGAGCGTTGGTCAACACCAGAGTGTCCTTGCTCAACATTCTCAGCCCGGGCTTCTGATGTCCGAACCACGCGATTTGAAAATTTCAGAACTTTATTCTAGATCGCGTGCTTGGACAAAATCTGTACATACCGTCCTGGAGTCGATCTGTTCGTTCACCTGCATCTATCAAGAGATTTGAAACCGGGCGTTCTGAATTGCAAAAAAGTCGCGATTTTTGGCTCTGTTCTTGTCAACAACCGATCGAATCGTAATGTAGGAGTAGCTTAGCATTCTTCCTCGAAGTCTTCGTTATCCAGATTGTGGAGAGGGCATATGGATCGAATGATGCCTATTGAGTTTTTTTTTGCAGAACAGAATATACCATGTGCTCCCTCAGAAAATCCGCTGAAGAATTTTGATCGCCCATGGCTCCAGCCACCGTACCTTGCAGAAGAATACGAGTGACAAGGCATTGTATCACGCCCTTTCTGATCCAAAGGGTGCAGAGGTTGTCTGCAGCTGAACCGAACGACTTTGAATCTGATCCACATATATACGGTGTATATTTGTTTGTTTACTAGACGAAAATCGAAGAATTTCACGATCCTCCTCCATCGATCGCCTCGCCTCGCGGTGCTTGCCGGCCGGAGACTGTAACATCACGCAAGACACGGCCTGCACAGTACCTGTAAGTAGTATTATCCAGTTCACCGATGCCCTCGAGCTGCCCTGTGCCCTGTCGCCTGAATGTTACTGTCGTTTTTTGGCCTTGTTTGGCTGTTGTTGTCACGGTTTTGTTCTGGCCGGCCTCAGGACAGGAATGCTGGATAGTTTATGCAAAACAAAATGGTTATGTACTCTGTGCTCTCGCAGGCGCCCTGTGAACAAAAATGAACAGAGGAACACATCACGTGCCGTCGGGTCCCAGTCGCAGCCCGTGTCACCTCTGCCCCTTGCCGGGGACATGCTTCTCTGGTGACGGATGCGTGCCTGCGAGGACATAGCTGGTGCATGCTGTGATGGTGCAGGGAGCACGGAGCAGGCGGCGGCTGGCTGGCTGGCTGGCTCTTGGTCGATGGTCGATGGACGGCGTGTGTTCGGTGAGTCGGTGCGGATTCCTGATTCCTCCTCGCCTTTTCTACATGCACACCTCCACGCCGCGCCTTGTTCCGGAAAGCCTCTGCCCTGGAGGAGCGCCCTCTTCGTTCTTGGCAAGCGGGTACCATGTGCATTTCTGCGTCGCGACGCATGTACTCCCTCCGTCCTTAAATGTCTGTCTCTAGAAATCCGTGTTTCCCTCACAGACACTTTCGGGACGACATACATAAAGGGACGGAGGGAGTAGGATTTGTCAGTCGTCATGTGGCGCACGCTCCAACGACGTGGGTGCATGAGAGATGCATCGGTGCGGCTTCCCGTGGCAGGCCTCGTGAAGACGTACAGCAGCAACGCACATACATCTCGGTATGCCAAATTAACCCGCACATGCTTATGCTTCTCCGGGCGGGGCATGCATGTTTTGCAATCTCCAGTTTGGAAATCCGATGAATTGCAGCCTTGTTTCCAAAGCCAGACAGCCAGTCATTAATCCAAGACGTACGCGCGAATCAGGCATCCAGGCCATGGCCGTGGCCGGCACTACCGGGGTAGCTATTACCTGCTGACCTTCCTGCTGGACGCGGCGGCTTCGCACGAGGCATCAGTGGGCCGCACGTCATTGTAAACGCTCGGATTGACCAGCAGCCAGGCTTGCCACGTACTCCCTCCATTCCAAATTATAAGACGTTCCAAGAATCTTGTTCAGTCAAAGTTTTTCAACTTTGACCAAAATTATAGAGAAAAATATAAAGATTTATACCATCAAATATACATATTATGGAAATATAACTAATGGAGAATCTAATTGCACTTAGTTGATATCATAAATATTATTATCTTATTATATAAATTTGGTCAAAGTTGAAAAACTTTGACTCTCCAAGATTCTTGGAATGTCTTATAATTTGGGATGGAGGGAGTATTATCATAAGTTCAACGGCCCTCACACCCCAGCCATGTACTACTACAGAACAGATCGGAACGCCGCGACCGTCACATCATCACATGCGCCAGGCGACCGGGCTCCCATTTGTTTAAGCCGGACGAAGCTAAGGCTAGATCCATGGCGTCTGGCGTCGGCGTCGACCCTCGACGATCGCCCTGGCACTGGCAGTGGCCGAATATGAAACGCGGGGCCGCGCAGGGCTTGGCTGGTTGGTGCCCGACACGGCTGCTCCCCAGTCCCCTCGCCCCACGACGGACGTGGACTCGTTACTTCCACGTCGATGGTCGATCACCAGCAGTTCAGCACCGCCCCACCTCGTCTCGTCTCTCTCGCCTTGTCTTCGTCGTCTTCTCTCCGCTCTTTTCTGTTCTGTGGTCTCTGTCCCTGGAGAGTCCGTGCTCGGGTTGTCGGGGGCGCTGCCGTGTCGGCCGGTGCTCGACTTGGGCTCCTCCTGGTTGAATATGCATGCAGATGATGGACGACGGCTCGCTCTTGATCGATGGATGGATGCCCAGATCCGTGTTCTAGCTGAATGCAGATGGAAGCCTTGCTTTTCATTTTTTTTAAAAAAAACTACTGGATGCACCGATCCTGGCCAGCAAGAGCCTGGTGCCAAATGCTTCCAATGGACTAAATTCTCAAAAAAAAAAAAAAATCAACTAATGGATCCGCGCGACTTCAAGTGGTGAGACTGTGATCGGAGACGGAGAGGAGACGCACCGGATGCTCAAATTTGGATCGCATCATATTGGGCCGTCAGGAACGTCTGCAGGTCAAATTTGAGGCTTCAACTTCAGGTCGAGCCATGCTGGGCTGTATTTTAAACCAGTCCAGGCCCAACTTGAAATACCAGACTTTTTTTTTTGTGTGTGTGTGACTTTGAAATACCGGACTTTTGATTCCTTTTTTGGTTTCCTCTGCAGCCCTTAGAGTTAGGAATTTTTTGTGAGTCCAGTTCGCTGATTTGTACGACTAATTTTCGTAAGAGAAAAATATTATTTTTTATACGGATTAAAGATCGAGTGGTTGACGATTCTTTAATATGGTTATATATGTAAGAGGAGGGCATCCAATGCTCTACTCTATCCATGGCTGCAGCAGTATCACTGAGCCTCCCCAGGATCCCCAGTGGTTATCCTGAACCCCTGGTTACGCAGTGGGCCAAAACCAGTGCCATCATGGCCTTGCAGTTCCTGCCTGCCAACCGATGATGGGCTCTGAATGCTAACGCACATCATTCCTGCGGCTGTGGTGGTGCAAAGCAAATTATGGTCTGTTACCGCTAGCTACATACGGAGTATGCTTTGGCTTCAGAGAATCTCTGAAAGTCGAGATCCGGTCAGCCAGCGACCACGCCACACATGCTGCAAATGATGTCTGATCAGCACACAGGAGCTTGCGTGCGTTTTCAGGACAGCAAGCTTGTAGTATTTCTGCTCCAGGTTCAGGTTGCATACTTGCATTGTGCTCTTGCACTCACAATGTATACATAAGAGATAGCCAATAACAGCTTGGATCGTTTCTAAGCAAACCTATTTGCAGCCAGCAAAAATCCCTGTACATGTGATCGATCGCCTATCCGTGGGTTGGACTGTCGGTTGGCAGGGTCACGGTCTGGAGTCTGGTGCCGTCGTTTTCGGTTGTTGTGGTGTGGGGGACTCGGGGGTTCTGGGGGTAAGGTGATCGAGGTAACTGTGAGCGTCGATCACGCCTATCACGATTGCTTAGATGAGATGATGCATCTCTTCTTCGAGAACAATAATAACTTATCTGTGTCTACCCATTCCTTTGCAGTGCATGCCCGTACGTACAGTACAGCGTCAAGATTGTTAAGGCCCGAGAGACAGCGAGTGGAAATAGATACAGTACAAGTTTTAGTTTGAGGCTTTGATCGAGCAAGGCATGGAACGGCACCACCAGCAAGGTAGAAGAAATGCTGGTTCTGCAGCCACCTTTTTTTCCCCACACTATGAAAAAGCAAGCTCAGAAATGGAAGGGAAAAGAGAGCGAGAGAGGAACGGCAAAGGAGCAGAAATCTGCAGTGAAAGCTTGGCATAGGATTCAGGACTCAGGAGAGACGAGCGCGGCAAAGACAGATCGTCCGGCGAGCATGTGGCCGCTTGCACGAACGAAGGCTTTAATTCGGAGTGGCCGAGTGGGGGCATACCACACCAACCAGGAAAAAAATTGCTCGCTACTCCTATGCTATGAACCGGCTCCATTAGCTCCAGTTATAAACCGACTTTAATGTGTTGTTTTGTTTGTTTGCTTAACAGCTGGCTTATCAGTCGTATTTCGGTTTATTCTATCTCACAGAATACTATTGAAAGAATCGAAATCAGCCGTAAAAACGATCAGCCGAACATCATCTATATAAATAAGCTATGAAATATTTTTTTATTAAAAAAATTAGCCATACAAATCAACGGGCACCGCCGAAGAGAGCCGACCGCCGCACCCCACCCCACACGAGCCGAGAGCACTTATTGAGGTGAGCATAGAGTTGTCTTGGGGTGCTCAAGGTTTCACAAGGACCATTACGATCGAAGCACTGTACGTATAGCATGATTTTGCTGGGGCATTGTCCGCTGCATGAAAATCTTGGTTCAGGACGCATGCATTGATATGCTAGGCCGTAGCCCGTAGGCGGTAAACGCCTAGCTAACAGCACGTACAATAATTGGCTTATAGCCAAGCAAATGCTGATATAGAGGAGAGAAGGGATGAGAGAGAGGAGAGCTTGGCTCTCATGCAAGCACCAAGGTGGGCACGGAAGCATAGGTAATAGTGGGTCCCAATAGAGATGTATGTGAGGAGGAATAGGAAAGAGAAATGGTTTATAGCCAAATAGAAAACTAACTATTGTATAGCCTGGCTCTTAAGACTTGGCTTATAGCCAACCACTTGGCTCTATTATTGACCATGTCCTAATAAACGGTAGTATTTGTTGTGCCCGTATTTTCAGTTATGTACACCAAGTATGTACTACGATACAGCTTACAAACATGCTAGATTTATGATCTCATGAGTAGCTGAACATGGCGTTAGACAGCTCCTCGCATCGGTCGTCTTAGGGTGTCTTTAGTTGGAAGAATTTTGGGTGTAAAGTTCCTGTAGCACTTTCGTTGTTATTTGACAAACTTTGTCCAAATATGAATCAACTAGACTCAAAAGATTCGTCTCGACATTTACAAACAAACTGTGTAATTAGTTATTTATTTTATCTACATTTAATACTCCATGCATACGTCTAAAAATTCAGTGTGACGAAAATCTTGTAAATATTTGGGATCTAAACAGAGCCCTTATTCCTCGCACGAGCACGAAGCAGTGTTGTTAGTTGTTACTACCAAAACTTCTTCCTTTTTCTTGGGGGCCCAAGAAGAATTGACTACTATGTTGCGGCGAGAAGATCCGAGCATTTTTGTATACCGGCTGGCAAATCCAAAGCAGTTCGTGCATCGAGCATGACCTTTCGCAGGGAGAAGAGAGAACTGGCAACGAACGATATAACAGGGCGTGGTGATTAGTGGAACCATTTTTTTAAGTCCCTGCAGTTATTACAGCGCAGTTGTTTAAGCAAGTCAAACGCTACGTACTGGGTGTGTGGGTGGTACTAGTATTCAGGACAGACCAGTTTTTGTACACCATGTGGTTTTTTAGTCATGCTGCTGCTGCTAATATGCTAAGGACAATACGGACTGACAGCTCGCATTGGCCCCATGTGTTCTCGAATAGGCGATGCCAAAAAAAAAAATCCTCCATATATAATCACGCTGCGATCATGGTAGGGTCTTCCTTAGGCCACACATGATGATACAAAACTCACCCTGAATAGAGTAATCACTGTGTGTGTGAGAGAGAGAGAGTGTGTCGAGATGTGAATTTGATGGGCCTCGCGTGGCTCTAATCCTGCGAGCAGTACGTGGGCGTGATAATTGAAACGTCACCGCACAGCTTCAGATCGAGCGTGATCGTCAGCATCGCTGCAGAACCTGCATGGTGAAGCAGTAGGACTTGTTAGGTTATTAGGCTTGGTTAGATGAGCATTAGGCGATGATGATGACTTCAGTGGAAGATACTGTCCCGCGGACAGCAATGGCTGTGTCTCTCTCTCTGTTACAGTGTTATCTTCCTTTAAAAATGCAAAGACGTTGCCACATCTTGAAGCGTATTGACAATTGAGTACGGGCCAGTTAGGAGCCAAGGAACGTGATTATATAATTATGCCTCCCTCAGCAACAGAATCATGGCACCATTCTGCATGTACTGTGTGGTCCGTGGACACTGTACCAAATCCTCTGCTGCCCCGCATCAACTGCTCAACTTGCATGATATACTTGGACAATATGACATTTTTTTTTATAACTGGACAATATGACATTAGGACCATGGACTCCTAACCAACCATCTTACAGCTTGCTGGGTTCTGACATTTTGCCATTGTCTTCCAGCTGCCAAGGTGGGGCCTGTTTGGAACGCGGGATTTTTTTTTTATTCATACGTTTTTCCAATCAAATTGAACTGTTTTATGTGAAATTACTGTGTTCCAAATAGGCCTGAAAATATTCTGTTCGGCGGAGGAAACCGAAGTGATCCTTCAAGGCTAATGGCCTTCTTGTCTCAACCCTCAAGCGTGTACAAATGATCGTGGGTGAATGACATGCAACCTTTTTCTGTCGCTCCCTAGTCGCTACGACTCTACAACTGGAGCCACGATGAGCTGCATTACATGATGGATTTCTTCTCGGATGGGGCCTTAAGTGAGAAGAAAAGAGCATCTTTCGAGGCGACGACTGCAACCTTCAGATCTTCATCCAATGATCAAAATTTATTAGCACAAATCATAAGAAATAAATGACAATTTTTTTCTATGGAAAGACAAAAATAAAACTGTTCAGACGCCTGAAATATAAGAAATGTGGAGAAGAAAACACAACTGTTTGACATAACTGATACCCTACCATAATTTGGTCTTTTGGATCTCCCCAAGACCCCAACTACTTGTGGTTAAGGTAACATAACTGTTTCTCAATCCCACTGTTGCAAAAGAGCAGAGGCCTAAAAGAAACAGTAGAGGCACGTACGAATTGATGATTGAACCAGGAAGCGATGGGGGAAAAAACACATGGTACACTGGTACGGGATCAATGCCTATCTATCTCTGGTGCAGTGGTTGTTGCATGGAAGTAAAGGCATGGCCGCTGTATCCGAGACATGCCCAGAGGCCAGAGGCCAGAGTTGAAGAAAGCTGAACATGTGCAACAGGTGATTGGTGCTGCTCAGAGTCTCAGACGCGCTCGAGTTTAATTTTTGTCGCAGGAGTTTGCTTTGAGATCTTGACGCCGTGCATGTGCATGCATGCTTCTCTGACGCTTTTCCGCATCAGATTTGAGCAAGCAACGGACGTCAGACAGTGGTCCAGCGAGTCTTTTACTCTGAAGGACTGAAGCAGTGATAACACTCATGGAACACAAGTATTTCTTCAGACTTCGATAGTTGGGAGTGTGAGGGGATTCCGGTTTTCGGAGTTTGAGGTTCCTAGTTGCCTTCTTGCCAAAGGATAACACGGATATAAAAAATTTCTGCATCTCGAAGTTTTTATGCAGTTCACATGCAACGGGTCACCTATCTACTTTCTTCTTCACTGATCACAGCCGGTACCATGGCTGGTCGATCCACGTCTATGGGCTATGGCCCTCCCTTCACCTGGCTCAACCCGCTAAATAACTACTTCATCCGTTTCAAATTATAAATCACTTTGAATTTAGCCCAAGTGAAAATTTATATTTAGCTCTGTAAACCACCGGGCCTATCGTTTAGGTAAATCTAATTGTCACATTTAAAGGTGCTAGGCTTAGGGAAAAAAATAACCAAATTGAAAGAATCAAAACTGAAACCGAACAATTCAGTTCCTAATATTGAGGAATCGAAATAACCGAATAAAATTCAGTTCCTACTCTCGGTTGAACGAAACAACTGAATTACACAAATTATATTTCACTTAGGGCCTGTTCGGATCATTCTTTCCAGTAGCAAAACTTTGGCAAAAGTTTTGTAGCCAAATTTTTTGGCTTGTAGAGCTGTTTGGATCCCATAGCTAAAGTTACATTAATTGCTGCACAAAGACTGATTTGCCCATATTTAATGCTGATTTGGCTGTAATCATGAAGTTGCATGCATTGCATGCAGCAGCCGCATGCACTACTTGCATGAAACTGCATGCATGCAGCTGTTGAAGCTAGGATTCAACACGTTGCTGTTCAGTCCCAATAATTCAATCAGCCGTTCATGAATCACAAGATCATATGAACATAAACTCCCAAAATAAAATGATTATTTCAACAAATAACAAAACGAATTGTTCAAATACACAAACAAAACCGTTTGCATACAAAACAACGTAACATACCTACTGCGATCTACTAAACAAACCGTTTGCTATTTGATCCCGGAACCGGTTCATGTTACGGTCTTCTTCCGTAGCTGGAGCTCTTGACGTACTCGGCTGGGAGGTACATGATTGTAGGGGAACATAATTCTCATCGCTATCACAGCGAGCAAAATGTCTATCACCGATATTACTGTCCCTAATAAAATTGTGTAGTGCCATACATGCAACTATAATTTTGCTTTGCTTGTGTACTGAGTACTTAGAAATTTTGAGCAAAATCCTCCACTTCATCTTCAAAACCCCGAATGCCCTCTCTATGACATTTCTAAGAGATGAATGTGCATAGTTAAATGTTTCTTTTTTACCTCTGGCCATTCCGGCGTTGCGGAACTCAGGAAGATGGTACTTCGATCCCTTGTACGGAGCAAGGTATCCTGGACGATTTGGATATCCCGAGTCCACTAGGTAGAATTTACCTAAACAAATAGCTGTGTTAACAATATAAGAAATAGTTGTGCAAGACAAAACTACTTGGATCATTGTATGTGCAAGACAAAACTACCTGGTGGAGGATGTGGGAACTTGTGGCCATATTTCTGGGTGGCATCGTTAAATACTCTCATGTCATGAACAGATCCAGGCCAACCAGCAAGAACAAATGTGAATCTCATATCGAAATCACATACAGCCATGACATTCTGTGTAGTGTAACCTTTTCGACACATGTACTGCACCACTTTATCAGCTGGCACAACTACTTGAATGTGTGTCCCATCAATGGCCCCAATACAGTTGTTGAAGTATGGATAGAACCTGTGGTTGTTCAACCTAGGGTGCCTAGTCTTAAACTCAGGATCAACTGGCTTTATTACGTCCTCAGCTAATTTCAACACACACTCTAAAACTTTGTCAAAGTTGCGGTGTACTGTGTCTAGTGATCTAACCAGCCTATTTTCAGCTTGCCTAACAGACTGAGATGACCCTAGCATCCAAAGAAACATTGCCAATGCCTCAACTGAACTACTCTTGGGTGTTGATTTCAACCCATATGATTCAACCAACAGGTTATGCAGCTGGTCAAACAAAGGTCTACTCATCCTAAACATGTTGAAACACTGCCTGCTATTTGCTAGGCTCTGTTCTACCCAGTCCATTCCAGATTCAGCTGGTTTCCTTCTCTTAGCCTTGTTCAAATAAGTTTCATAGTACATACCAAGCACGAGTAGGGTGTTCATTTGCTGTTCATCCTCCTCCTCTTCTTCTTGTACAAGTGTCAGCAGTGTCTTAGTCCAACTGTCCACTGAAGAGTCTGAATCACTTCCACCAGCCTGTACAAAACAACAAAACAGTTAACATTGAAGTTATGAACATGAAAAGCATCACATAAAGCATCACATGAACAGTTAACAACAAAACATAACTTGAAAAACCATCACATAAAGCAGTAGCCACATTACAGCTGCATTGTCACACATAACCATCACATTAAACAGCAACTTAAGTGTTCACAACATCACAGAAACAGAAGCTAAAGTGTTCACAACATTACAGAAGCAGTAGCCACAGTGTTCACAACAACACAACAACACATTAGCACAGGAATGACACAAATTACATAAATTTGGTCCACATTAAAATCCATAATAGGACACTTCCTACAGCCCCTGGTGCTTGCAGTAGTTCTTAATATATTCCAACCTTCCTTCAGGAGTTGGTATTCCAATGAAAAACTCCCTTAAGATATCATTCAAGCAAATCTGACTAAGTGCATAAAACATTGGGCTCTCCACAGGAATTCCACACTCTATAGCCAGCTGCTGGGCTTGTTTGATGGACTCCTTCATCTCATCTTTCTTAGTGCTTTCCTGTCTAGGGGGCTTACTGGTTTTCTTAGTGTCCAATGCTTCCCTTAAGAACAGAGTCCTTGAAGCATAGTTCTTAGTCTGCACTGACATGAAATCCTTTATCAATGCAACAACTGGGCTCTTATTTCTTTTACTAGGAGTCTTGGCAGTGCTAGTGGTACTGCTAGCTCTCTTCTTGGAAGATGAAGTGCTCATAGGACTCAGTAAGTCCTCCTCCTCCTCTTCTTCTTCCTCCTGTCCTTCTTCCCCAGCTTGTTCTACAGGGCCATCTGCATCTTCATAGTTGTTTTGTCCAGGGAAATAAGCTGTTGACCCATCCACTACAACATTATGGAACAACTGATACAATTTATCTGTGTATGGAGGATACCCCCACCTGAACTTCCTCCAATCTGCATGACCCTGAAAACCAACCAGGAAATCATCGTTAGTGAAAATTACTTAGAGACTGACTGCAGTAAGTTTGGTAATGTGAAAAAGGAAGTACCTCAGTGTTGTCTTTCCACCATTGGTCACTGGCGTTCACAGTGCCGTCGGGATTTCGGCCTAAACCACTGTCAGTTTTCAGCCTTTTAATGAAATTGTATTGCCCCTTCAAGTTTCTGATTATGTAATTCAATTGTTTTCTATCATGCCTTCTATTTGTGGCTTGATAGAACTTGTCTGAGAGGTCTTTGTATCCAGTGGAGTTCATAAGACCATTCACAAAGTTCCCCAACTCCGCTTGTTGAATCAGTAAATTACACAGTGTTTCATTAAGGGCATATGACCAATTCGCTCTGGTAGATTTAGTCTAGTACATGCATGACAAGATTGTGCATACAAATTAAAACAGAAACATGGGATTTGAAGAAACAGTCGATCGGTCAATGGAAGTACCTGACTCCGAGGGACGTCCACGTCCTCGCTGTTGTCCTCGTCGTCGGTGTCGTCGACGTCGACCCGCTCTGGTTCCTCTGGAATCAAAGCAGGCTGTTGGGCTCGCCGTCTGCGCTGGCCACCGCCGCCGAACCCCGGGACCGGTGGAATTGCCTCCGAACGACGAACCAGTGGACGGTCATCCATGCCACCGGCACGGCGAGCACGGGAACTACTCGGGGGAACCGGTAGGGTTCCTCCAGATCCAGATCCGCTGCGAAGATTCCGGACGCCGAGCGTCCGAGTACCGCTGGGTCTACCTCCGACGATGCGGAGGGGTGGAAGGGAAGAGCTGCCTTCGCCGACTTCTACCGGACCACCGTACTGCAGGTACGACTGGTACGAGGGCAGGTGGCTCCAATCCTCGGACTCGGCGTTGAGGTCGAGCGAATCCAGGTTGATCCGCGGAGCCGAGCGACTTCCGGAGGGCATGGTGGCGGACGGCGGCGTAGAAAACCCGCCGGAGGTAGGGAAGGCGGAGAAGGGTTGGGAGAAGAAATCCCGGGTGCCGTCGTCCCCTTGGTCGGCCATAGTCGCTTGATCTGCACGGGGAAAGGCCGGATCTGGCGGGGAACAGGCCGGATCTGGCGGGGATGCGCGGTGGAGGAGAGGATGACGCGGCTTTGGTGGAGGAGAGGACGGAGGCGGCGCAGTGGAGAAGACGGTGGCGAGGATAGGGATGGGGGACGAGCGGGTGGATGGGCACGGTCGGGTGGAGGGGCCGGGGGTAGTGCGCGTCCGGGCGCACACCCCGAGGGTTTTGGCCTGGTTTTGCCAGGTTTTGGTGGCAAGAGAGTTTTGAGCTGATTTTGCTCTTTTGCCAACTTTTTTGCCAAGATGTTTGGATCCTATGGCAAAAAATGAGCACTTTTGCCAACTTTAGCACTTTTGCCAGGGAAACGAACACGCCCTTACTTGCATTTTGTAAGATCATGTCTGGTCAATGATGTGTGGTGTTTTATATTTGAGTTGCTATATATTTATGTTATTATTTTGCTATTGTTCTCTTATAAATTATTATTATTAAAAATGGATATAATGTTGCATACATTTGATTTAGGACACACATGTTTATTGTTTTCTTGCCCTATCTAGAAAAAGCTGGTTATAACCGAAATAATCAAAAATCAAAACATCGGTTCCTATTTTTTTTTTTTGAGAACCGATCGGTTTTGAAAAAGCTCCGTATACCGTACAGAAAAAATAGTTCATCAATTCAACACTAAAGCACAATTCCTAGCAGTTTATAAGGTGTTTGGTTGGTGGAATCGATTATGCTTAATGAGGTGATGCGTCATGAGTCCATCTCATGAATTTTGGTAAAACCAACTCATTCCTCATGTATATACTAATTATTGACTTATGAGGAATGAGGTAGTGATGCATCAACTCATTCCATTCCATCAACTAGGAAAAGTGAGAAGCGAGAAGTGAGAAGACGATAGAGCACCGCATTTCTTAAACCAAACACAGAGTTTGGTAAGGCTCCACCACCGGAGACGGAGCCGAAGCCATTTGGAAGGCACACCAAGAAGACAGAAATCAAACGGGGCTGCCGTGTAACCTGTACAGTCCTGCAACTGCAACAGCAACAGCAACAGCAACAGTGCTACGCTACTTCAGGACTAGCACAGCAATGCAAACATTGGACGAAAGCCATACGGTACAATCTGAAGCTCGCGTGCGTCTACAGGCCCACCGATCCGGCCGTCCCAGTCGCGTACTTGAAGGTTACTACTACTAGGACGCTACGCTAGGGAGATGCACTGTGTTTTACTAGTACCAGTCTACCACCACTACATACTACTCGTACGTTGGTCCCAGCTCCGGTAGCAGTAACAAATGTTTGACGCAACAGGTGGGGTCAGGTC